>SEYY01006321.1:30000-35000 GCA_009176605.1 Armadillidium nasatum | reverse complement strand
TTTTTTGCAATTGGAAAAACTATTAAATAATTGAGATTACTCATCTTTACTTAGGTTAATCTAGGTTAGGTTATTAAGGTTGTTACAAGCTTCTATGAATTGCTTATATTAAGTCTTTATTTTTTAAGGAAAAGAATGAAATGAATGAATTAGAATGAATTTAAAGTCAAAATTTTGGAATGACTTTTTTAGGTTTCCTTGAGATGTGAATTTCTTTTTTGGTACTATTATTTTTTATTTTTTTAAAATACTCTATTATAGTTTCGGTTTAAATGTTTCAGCTTACTATTACCTTTTATTTATAACTTCAAATTTTTTTTTTTTAAGAAAAATATTTTAATTCATTTATATTTGTTATTTTGTGTTTTTTTTTTTTTTTTTTTTTTTTTGCCTTACTGTATAGATCTGAAATATAAAAATAACATATATAAATATTCACTTTCTTCACTATGCCTTCATTATATTATATTGTATTTATATATATATAATTACTATATATATATTTATATTATTAATATATATATATATAATATATTCTAATATATATATATATATATATATTGGCCAAAATGAAATTACATCTACCGAGGGTGCTCATTTTAAAATAGTCTTTTCTTTTTTTTTTTTTCCTTTTTTTTAATTAAGTAATGAAAAAAAATCAAAATGAAAAAAAGAACAAATACATACTTGCTAGCAATAAAATATATATATTCTCACAAATTAAAATTTTCAAATAGTCAATTTATCAAAATTAAAAGAAAATTATTCCTCTAAATTTATTATAATTAAATTTTTTCTTTATAGAAATTTAGCGAAATAAATTAAAAGAATTGTTAACCTAAAAAATTTTCAGCTCACAGAAGCTTTTTTTAACCTTGAGGACAAATGGTAAAAGATTAGCGTGTTTAGAAGCACTTTTGCTTCTTCGACAAACTCTTAATAAAAATGAATTGACAAAATAAGAAAATATTTCACTATTTTCTTTATATATTATATATATATATATATATAATATTTTTTTTTTTTTTTTTTTTTTTTTTTTAATTTTTTATATTTATATTATATATATAATATTATGTCTCCTCTGGTCGCAAAGGCCAGAGTTGGGGTCATTCGGATCTGGCGCTATGCCCACGTACCCGTACCACGGCGCTTAGAAGGTGCACGTCAAGCAGTTGGACAATAGAAAAGAGGGTGTGTTTCGACTTTACCATAGAGTACATTACGAGCGAGCTATGGTTAGTCTGGGGTCGGAAGTGGGCAGAGTAAGGTTGAGACGCATAGAAGTTTGACGCACAGCCCTTCTCAATGGAGGGCATCCGAAGAGTTCAGAAGAGAAATGCTTGTCGTAATAACGATAGTATAGAGAGAAATGACGCAACAACTCGACTGGAAGAAAGAGATTGGAGAGAGTTAGCAAGGCGAAAGAGTATATAAAAGTTAAACTCCACCTTTCGAGAGAGTTGTATGTGTGGAATACCCCAGATATGCGAGCATACACCATACAGGAGAACAACTCCTTACGAGAGCAGCAACTGGGGTGCGAAATCCACAGGAGCCTAGAACACCAACTCTTAGAAGCTTGTTAGAAGAGGTAATGTGATCTTTCCAAGAAAGATCACGAGAAAAAGAAACACCGAGAATATTAAGGACAGATGAAGGTTTAAGTCGAGTGCTTTCGAAGATGTTATAGTTGTGTGGAAGATTGTGTCCAGCAGAAAAATGGAGGAATGGAATTTTTAAGGTATTGAAAACTACCATTTTTTCTCTGCCCCAATTTGAAATACGAGAAAGATCAGAGGTGAGTTGCTCCTAGGCAATCCTTCTTGAATCTATCAACTGCTGTTGAAAGGGACATCCTTCAAATTGAAAGCAGTAAAGCAGGGTGGAATCATCGGCATAGAAGTGGATAGGAGGCAAAGTAATAGAGAGGAAGGTCATTTATAAAAATTAGAAAAAGAGTTGGGAATAGGACAGATCCTTGAAGAACACTATTATTAATAGATTTAAAGGAAGAGCGGTGGCCTTTTGCAAAAGCTGCTATAGAACGACCGGAAAGGAAATCAGAGAGAAGGTCACAGAGAGAAAGATAGATTCCGAAGGAGGGAAGTTCGGAAACCAAAACTTTGTGCCAGACTCTATCGAAGGCTTTCAATATGTCTAGCGCCACAGTGAAAGACTCACCGAACCCCGAGAGTAAGGACCAAGTCAAAGTGGGAAAGAAGCACCATAAGCGCTTCCTACGAAAGATTAGAAGAATTAAGGTGTTTCCAAATCTTCCTGTTAAGGAAAGATTCGAAAACTTTAGAAAGATCCGAGGTTAAAGGAATAGGACGATAGTTAGAGGGTTGAGAAGGGTCCCCTATATTCAGCACAGGCTGAATGAGTGCAAGTTTCCAGCAAGAAGGAAAGGTCGAAGTGGAGCGACAGAGTTGAAATAGTTTATCAAGGCAGGGTGCAAGCTCGGAAGCACAAGTTTTGAGAGCCGCAGGATGAATACCTTCAGGACATACCCTTCTTTTTAGTTCAAGAGAGTAGAATGACGTATTTAGAAGAATTCTATTTTAGGCATAAATAAGTTGGACGAGGATGAAATATGAGTTGAATGAGTTTCAGGAGTTTGAAGACGACGGTAATCTCTGAAGACAGCATCCCTGCGGCGGATAACACAAGAGCAAGTAGAGTTAAACCAAGGTTAAACCAAGAAAGAACATGGAATGCACGTCTCCATGCCAGAGACTGTCACTTCGATTATGCGCTCAGCACACTCTGAGGGACCTCTCCCACGAAAGCAGTAATCATTCCATGGAAAATCAGTGAAGTACAATAGCAAGTCAGACCAATTAGCAGCACCGAAGTGTCAGAAACGTCTCCTCGCCAAATTCGGGGCCGTTCTTGCGGAAGACTAGAAGAGACAGAACAAGATACGTATATAAAAATTTGATCGGGTGAACCCAGAGGAGGAAAAAGTTTAACAGTAAAAGGAGATGGATAAGAAGTAAGGAAAAGATCAAGTTTGTTAGGTTCATCACCGAGATGGTCAGGGATAAGGGTAGGGAGTTGCACCAACTGCTCAAGGTTGTTCTAGATAGAAAGGTTGTATGTAGGCGAGTTCACCGGCTGGATCATGAGAACTAGATGAAAGCCATTGGTGGTAGTGAACATTGAAATCACCTAAAATGATGATCTCGGAGAAAGGAAAAGAAGAAAGGATGTGCCTATTTTAGAGTTTAAATAGTCGAAGAATTTTTTAGTCAGTAGAATTATGAGATAAATAGAGAGAACAAATAAATTTAGTAGTAGAATTGAAAGAGAGCTTAAGCCATAAAGTAGAGAATTCAATAGACTCCAAATTAGAAACACGAAAGCCAATACCATCGTTACACACATATGCGCAACAACTGCCTTTGGCTGAAAATTGAGGATAAACAGTAAGCACCTGTTGGTCGGTTAAAAACAGTACAGAGAATGTTGCAGAAATTAATTGAAAAAGAAGACCATTCACCGGGGCAAGCCGTACGCCCGGGCATGGCTGCACCGTCCCATCATAGGAGGCCGCCAACTCCCAAGTGATGATGGGGTGGGATTTGGATGAGGGGCATTCTTTGGATGCCGCCCCTCGAAGCATCTCCGAAGCAGCTCTGAGTTTCACCATTTTTTTCCTTGTTTTGTTTTATAAATGTAATGTAGGAGTAAGCGCTTGTAAATTTGTGGGAACATGTGAAGAATGGGGTTTAGAGGAAGTGGGAGCATAGACACTCCAGTATGCGGCGAAGGTACACTAGAGACTCTCTGAGAAGGGGAAAGGCGAAAAGGAACGAACCAAAGGGCAACGGAATGAAACGGAATGGTTTATAGCCCATCCTATCACTCAACGGGTTAAGCCCAATGGGGGTACAAGCATCGCTTCGGAGGGAGCTACGTATTCCCTCTATTTTTTATATTACTATTATATTATATATATATATATATATATATATATATATATATATATATATATATATATATTATATATATAATATATATATATCTATATATATATATATATATATATATATATATATATATATATATAATATATTTATATTTATATTATTAGTCAAAATGTTATCTAATGTCGCTAAAACGCCTTCTATCCTTTGTTGGCCGATTCTGAAATCTAAAGAGCAAAAACAATGAATTTTTTTTTAACTCATTTCGTGATTAAGTATAATTTTAATATTGTTTCTATAAGGGATTCTGTATCAAATATAGATTTAGAGAAAGATTTTAGTAAACTCTTGTGTGTGTGTGTGTCTGTGTGTGTGTGCATACGCGCCCGCACGTGTGTTCGCGTTTTTTTTTTTTTATACTAAATTTCTTTCATTTCATTATTTCGTGTTTTAGCAAAATGGCTTTAAGGTTTTGAAAAGTTTTTTTTTTTTTTTCTCCCTTTTTTCGGTGTTCATAGTTTGCTATATTTTGAGCCAGCAACAGTTGCATACTAAAATAACTGGTTAGTTAATTGACTTCAATTTTAGAGTTTTTTTTTATAGCTCAAGTTATGTAAACTATTTTGTTGAACTTTGTACTTAAAACATTAAATTTTATGAGTGCAATTTTCATATTGTCTGAAAAGTAATTTTTGCATCAAATATAATTTCCTTACAGAGTTTAGAACACAAGTATTAAAAATTTTATTTAATCCGTGTATCCAATCGTTAATATTTTCTTTTTTTTTATTTATTTATTTATTTATTTATTTATTTATTTTTTTAGCATAAATATTTTAAATGATTTATGAGAACTTCTTTACCTAAATATTGTTTAAAAACCAAACCTCTTTTGACCAAATTATGCTACCAATGAAATATTATTAACTAATATATAGAAAACACAAATAAACAAAATTCTGTTTAGAAATCGTATTTTAAAAAGTAAAATAAAATAAAATAAATTATTTTATTTTTCCACTATATATATATATATATATATATATATATATATATATTATATATATA
>SEYY01006321.1:22500-25000 GCA_009176605.1 Armadillidium nasatum | reverse complement strand
ACTTTCTAGAATTCAATCAAACTTCCTATTAAACTTTCTCTCTTCGTTACAGTCTCTAAGTAAAACCCTCTTTCTTTCTTGTTCGTAAATTTAGTTGATACAATGAACGCTTTACAACAAAATCAATCAACTCTTTATTACTCGGGAATTCGAATAAAATAAAACATTCGATAAAAGGTCTGACCTTAAAGTGTTCATCCTATAGAAACAAAATAATGAAACATTTTCCTAATTTATATTACAATTTTTACGATTTGAAAATTTCTAAATCCTATTAGCTTATGCTAATAAAATCAAGGTGTGAAATATATTTTCCATTTCCAATATATAACACGTACTTTAACACACACAGAAATATATATATATATATATATATATATATATATATATATATATATATATATATATATATATATATATATATATATATATATATATATATATATATATATATATATATATATATATATATATATATATATTTATATATATATATATATATATATATATATATATATTATATATATATATATATATATATATATATATTATATATGTTATATTACTATATATATATATATATATATATAATATATATATATATATATATATATATATATATATATATATATATATATATATATATATATATATATATATATATATATATATATAAATAAATTTTTATATATATTTATATATATTTATTTATATATATATATATATATATATAATTATAATATATAATATATATATTTTATATATATATTATATATAATTTAAATCCAACTTACCCATTTTTTGACAGCTCAGTATAGGCTAAAATTTTGGAGGTTTATTCAACACAAACATGTAAAATACATTTCAAACGACTATTGTTATTTTCTATTAATTTGCAGTAAAATAGTATCATTTATAATAAATATAGGTTCTTTTGGGATAGGAGCGAATTCCCTATATAAGTTAAACTGTAAATGCAGAACGATTGATTGACAGAAACTTATTCAAGCACTCAAGTCATCAGTGTTACAATTAAGAAATATTATGGTTCGAATGTATTATAATATATTCTGCAAATTTATTTCTTTGCGTATTTTCAGTTAACTGCAAGAACATATTGACGGAAAGTATATATAAGCGCTTTAGCATTTCTTGAAAATTTCGATTTTTCCATTGGCTGCTTCTAATATAGGAAAAGTGTCATGCTCTCTCTCTCTCTCTCTCTCTCTCTCTCTCTATATATATATATATATATATATATATATATATATATATATATATATATATATATATATATATATATATATATATATATATATATATATATATATATATATATATATATATATATATATATTTAAACTCCTGAATTTCTACATTTCGAAAGCCTTTGATAGCGTCTGTCTTACAGTTTTGATTCCTAAACTTCCCACTTTCGGAATCTATCCACTCGTATGCTAATAACCCCTTCACTTCATTACTTCTTTCAGGTAGAATGACACCAATCCCTACAGCAGTTAATCAGTTAATAGATGCAAGGAATGTTGTTTTGGAGCAACTAACATCTGATTTTTCTAGTATTTCAGACTGGGGTAGAGAAAACATGGTCGTTTTCAATGCCTCAAAAACCCAGTTCCTCTATCTTTCTACTCAATAGCAACTTTCCACACAACTATGATATCTTCTTCGAAAACACACAACTCAAACCTTCGTTTGCTCTTAATTTTCTCAGTGTATCTGTTTCTCGTAGTCTTTCTTGAAAGGATCACAATAGTTTTCTTACTAAACAAGTTTCTAAGAGGTTGGGTGATCTGAGTTACCTTTGTAATTTATTCTCGCCACCCAGTTGCTTTCTCATTATTGGATGTTGTTTACCCTTTGTATGAAGTAAGCTTCGTGTATCTGGGGCAGTTCTATTCATAAAGCTATCCTTGAAAAGGTGGAGTCTAGGTATTTTCGGCTTGTCAACTCTTCCTCTTTTACTAACTATCTGTAGTGTCTTTCTACTAGTCAAATTGTTTTCTCACTCTCTCTATTATATCGCTATTACAATGGACAATGCTTTTCAGAACTCTCCCGTCTCATATCTACTCCAATGAAAAGAGTTCTTGCGACACGTCTTTCTGCACAGTCTCATCCTTTCTCTGTCCAATTCTCTGACTCCAGACTTAACAGCTTAGTTCAGTTTTACATGTACTCTACTGGTAAAGTCTGGAACACACTCCCTTTGTCTGTTTTCCCAACTTCCTATGATTTACATACTTTCAAACGCCGTGTAACAATACATATCGGTCTTTAACTTAAGCAAGCTATATATATATATATATATATATATATATATATATATATATATATATATATATATATATATATAATATATATATATATATATATATATATATATATATATATATATATATATATATATATATATACTTTTAATCAAGATAAGATTTTAAATCCATTCAGCAGCGATCATATTTTTATTTAAAAAATAAAT
>SEYY01006321.1:17500-20000 GCA_009176605.1 Armadillidium nasatum | reverse complement strand
TGCAAAGGAATAGAGATTGTCAAAAGTGTTCACACGGCGAAGAATTTCCACAAAATCAATAAATTCCATAACACTAAAAATGCAGCTGCAGCTTCCGAATGCTTTTGCGTGTTTCGAATCAGCAACAGTAAAGGGCAAAGGGAAAAAAAATTCCAGATTTTGGCAACGAATTCGCGAATGCAGCTTTTGCGGAATGAAAAGGAAATTATATTTACGTTTAGAGAATTTTCGAAGGTTTACGTAATTTGTTTATAGCTGATGGGGTAATTAAGTTTCCTAACATTCCTCTCTATCTCTCTCTATTTCTCTTACTCATTCTTTCTCTTTCTCTCTCTCTCTCTCTCGTTTTCTCTCTCTCTCTCTCTCTCTCTCTCTCTCTCTCTCTCTCTCTCTCTCTCTCTCTCTCTCTCTCTCTCTCTCTCTCTCTCTCTCTCTCTCTCTCTCTCTCACATGTGGTTACTGATTTCCTATTTCTATCCATAAATTTATTTCTCATGCTGTTTTTTCCACCTCACTTTCTGCGGAAGATTTTCTAATCTCTTTCTGATTCCTTCACAACTCTTTCTATTCTTCTGTATTTTCGATTGTCTCTCATTTTGTTTTGAAACTTTGCTTTTCTCTCTCTCTCTCTCTCTCTCTCTCTCTCTCTCTCTCTCTCTCTCTCTCTCTCTCTCTCTCTCTCTCTCTCTCTCTCTCTCTCTCTCTCTCTCTCTCTCTCTCTCTCTCTCTCTCTTTGAGACTAATAAAATGATTTCCGCTTCAAAAGTTTTTACTTTTTAATGTTTTAAAATGAATTTGAGCAATCGTAATTATAATTTTCTTTAACTTTCATAAATTTCTTATTTAATCTAATTAATGAGTTCAACCGTAATTATTATTATTATTATTATTATTATTATTATTATTATTATTATTATTATTATTATTATTATTATTATTATTATTATTATATATTATTATTATTATTATTATTATTATTATTATTATTATTATTATTATTATTTATTATTATATTAATTAAAAAAAAAAAAAAAAAATTATTTATTATTATTATTATTATTATTATTATTATTTATTATTTATTATTATTATTATTAATTTTTTTAAATATTATTTATTATAATTATTATTATTTTATTAATTAATTTATTTTTTTTTTTTATTTTTTATTTTTTTTTTTTTTTTTTTTTATTATTATTATTATTAATTATTATTATTATAATTATTATATATTATTATTATTATTATTATAATTATTATTATTATAATTATTATTATTATTAATTATTATTATTATTATTATTATTATTATTATTATTATTATTATTATTATTATTATTATTATTATTATTATTATTATTATTATTATTGTTATTCCAAACTGAGATAAATTTAGAAGAATGAAATGAGGCCTGGTCTATATGGTTATTTGCTTGGATAGTTTATGAGAAAGAGTGAAAAAAAGAAATAGAAAAGAAATATAAAAGGTTATAGGTTAATTTTGTCCCTAAATGTAGCGAAAGTTGTCGTTAAAATATTTTTAACTGTGAAAGCCTGAAAATAGAGTGTATATTAAATAATTTTTGTGAGAAATACACAAAGAAGAATGTCGCTCAAAGAATGGTTATCATTCCAAGTTGTATCTTTCTTCATGATAATTTCCTTTGATAATTTGGTGACCTTTATGACCCTGAAACGAGCATTTAAGGATACTTAAGTGTTTATTACCCTGTAATAATTTTACTTCTGTTTTGTTGACCAAACATCTCTGTGAAGATTAGTCAGTCTTCCATTCCTTCCATTCCACAAGGATTCCTTTTATTAGAACAAGGATTTTGAATACTTAAGTAGTGTATATAACATTAAATGGTCATGGTTTTTATAAGAATCCTTATAAAGGAACTCATATAGTTTAGTTTTTCAAATATAAAAAAATCAGGCCTTAGGGTTAATTATAGATTTTATTGTTATTAAAAATACATTTGATTCTTGTTTATATACTTTAACAATGCTTTAATCAGTTGTGAAATCATTAGTTGGTCGTATAAAACAATGACGAAAATCTGTATGAGGAAAACTGCGTGTTTTTCATTCAGTTATTCACAGTCTTTAAGGAGATGCATTCATTCCTTCTTTAATTATTTTATAATAGATTTATCTCTGACATTTCGTATTGTAAGCTGCTACATTTGATTATATTATCTGACACTGAAATAAAATAAGATTACTAATAGAGCATTTCTAGAGATATGAAAATCGATTGACAAACTGAAAAAAATATCCATTGATTCCGTATTAAGCATTCACTTTACGGAATGGACATCGGCAATTGATGGGGAAAAATAGTGCTATAAAATATACTGGTCCACAAAATCGTATCAGAAACACTCCTCCACTGACATTAACATTAAACGTTCAGTTTATTAACAGTGCATGCTGTATAATCTTATTGTAAGTTGCAAACAAGTTTTGTTAATTTTTTATAATCTATTATTTATCG
>SEYY01006321.1:10000-12500 GCA_009176605.1 Armadillidium nasatum | reverse complement strand
TGGGTTCGTTCAACGAGAAAATTTCTTCAAGACAAGAGAGGGTAACACGAATCAGGATCTTTAAATACAATTTTAGCAATATGTGATCTCGCTCCAGCAAGATTTATATTATAAATATTTAGATTTTTTATTTCCGCTGAAAAGAGAATCTGGAATGATCAAGTAATGTAAATAAATATTATATAAATACTTTATTAATTTAAATGTACACAAATTATTACGTGTTATTATTTTGAAAAATTTCTGATCATTTTATAAGTTTTAAATAAAATGAATAAATGAAATGGGTAACACCAATCGAAATAAAAAAATTTAAAAAACATTGAAACAAAAAAAAAAAATTAAAAAATAATGTTGTTCTCTAGTGTTTATTAAATGCGAAGTTGTTGGAGATTTTGACATTTGTTGCTGGCTTCAACTTTGAAAGATTATAACTAAGCTTAAAAACAATGAAAATCTTTCTATCTTGAAGGAGGATAAGGCAATAAGACGGTTTTACTAGATCGTTTAGCATATCCTGATAAAGCCTATAATTTATTAAATGATTATATATATATATATATATATATATATATATATATATATATATATATATATATATATATATATATATATATATATATATATATATATATATATATATATATATATATATATATATTATATATTTTATATCTCCTCCGGTGGGCAAAGGTCAGAGGCCTACCAATTTCCACCGGAGTTGGGAAAAATCTAAATCATGGTCGATAGAGGCCAACGTGTCTAAGTACATGGCGTTTGAAAGTATGCAAGTCAAAGGAAGTTGGGAAAACAGATGAAGGGAGTGTGTTCCAGACTTTACCAGTAGAGTATATGTAAGATTGAGCATAGCGGTTAAGTCTGGGGTCGGAGAGTTGGACAGAGAAAGGATGAGACTGGGTAGAAAGGAGTGTCGCACGAGTCCTTCTCAATGGAGGAGGTATGTGACGAGAGAGTTCAGAAGAGCAGTGTCCGTTGTAATGGCGATAGTAAAGAGAGAGTGACGCAACAATTCGACGGGCAGAAAGAGATTGAAGAGAGTTAGTTAGAGCAGGAGAGTTGATGAGACGAAATGCCCTAGACTCCACCTTCTCTAGGAGAGCTGTGTGTGTGGAACCACCCCAAATGTGCGAAGCATACTCCATACAGGGGAGAACAACACCCCTATATAGAGCAAGCAGCTGGGGTGGCGTGAAGTAATTCTGAAGGCGCCTCAGAACACCCAACCTCTTAGAAGCTTGTTTAGAAAGAGAAGTAATGTGATCTTTCCAAGACAGATCACGAGAAAAAGAAACACCAAGAATATTAAGAACAGATGAAGGCTTGAGTTGTGTGTTTTCGAAGAAGATATCATAGTTGTGTGGAAGATTGTGTCGAGTGGAGAGATGAAGGAATTGAGTTTTTGAGGCATTGAAAACAACCATGTTTTCTCTGCCCCAATTTGAAATACGATGAAAGATCAGAGGTTAGTTGCTCCAAGGCTACCCTTCTCGAGTCTATCAACTGCTGTTGGGTGGGACGTTTTTCAAACTGGAAGGAATAATGAAGGGTGGAGTCATCAGCATAGGAGTGGATAGGAGAGATGAGGTAATAGAGAGAAGGTCATTAATGAAAAGTAGAAAAAGTGTTGGGGATAGAACAGAACCCTGAGGAACACCACTATTAATAGATTTAAAGGAAGAGCGGTGGCCGTCTACAACAGCTGCTATAGAACGACCGGAAAGGAAATTAGTGAGAAGATCACAGAGAGAAGGATAGATACCGAAAGAGGGAAGTTTAGAAATCAAAGCTTTGTGCCAGACTCTATCGAAGGCTTTCGATATGTCTAGCGCCACAGCAAAAGATTCACCGAAATGCCGAAGAGCGGAGGACCAAGAATCAGAGAGAAGGGAAAGAAGATCACCAGTAGAGCGTTTCTTACGAAAGCCATACTGGCGATCTGAGATAAGATTAGAAGAATTGAGATGTTTCCAAATCTTCCTGTTAATTAAGGATAGATTCGAAAACTATATAAGGAGTTAACTGCTAATCTCTTGAAAACTTCATTTAAGGATCATTCAACAAAGAATTGAAGATCATATCAAATAATTTCATTGATTTATTAATTGTCTATGGCATATCTTTTTCTAAATTATCAAATTATATAGATATATATATATATATATATATATATATATATATATATATATATATATATATATATATATATATATATATATATATATATATATATATATATATATATATATATATATATATATATATGGTGTTTTCTTCAAAGTTAAGCTATGCTCAGTATTTTGTCTAATCTGCACAGCTTAGTGAAAAACTTTTTTTATTATATTTCATTAAAAGTTATAAAAGATATAAAATATTTGGTCACTTCCTTGCTGATTGAAAGCTAAATAAAGCTCTTTTTTTTCAAATAAATTGCATGCTCCGTCAATTTCCACTAATATTAGAAAGTTTAATTTCCCCAAAC
>SEYY01006321.1:2500-5000 GCA_009176605.1 Armadillidium nasatum | reverse complement strand
ATAATTAATTGTTCTATCTGTCAGAGTAATTATTTATCAACAAATAATTTCTTTTTAAGATTTATTTATTTATTTATTAAAAAAAATAATTTATTTATTCATTTGTTCGTGTGTTTATTTATTTCCTTTAAGTTAAAAAATCTAAAAATCTATTTAGTCTCCGAAGTCATCAGAGAACTTCAATAAAAATCTCCCATAAAAGGGGAACGAATCTTTCCTCTAAAGATGCAATCGTGAAAACAATCAACGGAAAGAAAACAAATTCCAATTAAAGGGAAATTTGAGGGTTTGAGGGGAAAACAATCTTCTTTGGAAGACTTTGAAATGCTTAAAAGTAGAATTAAAGATTTTTGATTGCCGATTTTGATTGACTCTCTTTCGTTCTGTTTGCACTAAATTGACTTGTTTTATTTTTTTTGCAATTTTGAAATATTTAAAGGACCATTTATTCTCGGTTCTCTTTCATGCTTTTTGTTCTTTAAATTCAGCATACAACATTATATATATATATATATATATATATATATATATATATATATATATATATATATATATATATATATATATATATATATATATATATATATATATATATATATATATATATATATATATATTATATTAGTTAAATTGCTATTTTTTAGGGGGATGGGATTTTTTTGTTTTTTAGAATTTAGGCTTTATTTTATAATTTATCTTAACCCCTTCTTTATTTTTCTTCTTTCTTCCTTTTTCCACTTTTCTCATCTTAATTTCCTTTTCACTCTTTATTTTTCTATTAATATTCATTCTTATTTACATTTTTCAGTTATCATTTTTTGTTAAGACATTATCTTCAGCAATCTTCTCGAAACGTTGATCGATCGCAATCTATTTTTGAATCTATTAAAATACAATAATAAATACCTTTCAAAATGTTTGAGTAAAAATCGAGAAAATGACTATGTAAAAATGACAATGACGAAGAGTTTCTAAACTTTAAACTCGATTTTTGTTTATTTAATATCAATAATTTTCATCTTCTCTCATTATTCATTATTACCTGTTGGAGTCTTTGATAATAATAAATGTCTCATCGAACAATATTCCCCGAAACGATAAATCGATGAAGATTAAAATGAAATGATTGCTCAGCTTAGCTCTTAGCAAATATGTACATTTAAGGGAAAGAAATCATTAATCATTTGACATAAGAACTCAAATTTCTGAAAAAGATTCTTTGCTTTAAGAAACTGCTCTTTTAATCATTATTTCCCTTTGATCTTCGATATTCATAAACTTTTATTATAAACATTAATTTGATTTATTATAATAATTGATTTATTTTAATATAATTTGTACGTTTTGACTTACAAGTTTAAGCAATTTGTTTGATCATGAGTTTTTTATAGCTCCTGTTTGATATTAATAATATTCTCAAAGATCTACTAACACAAACTCAAAAAAAACTTTGTGATTTTCTCAAAAAAAAAAATATAAAAATAAAAAAATAAAAAATAATAAAAAAAAAAAAAAAATATAATAATAATAATAATAATATATATATATATATATATATATATATATATTATATATAAGTATATATATATATATAATATATATATAATAAATATATATATATATATATAATAAATATATATAATATATATATTATATATATATATATAATAAATATATATATATATATACATAATTATATATATATATATATATATAATATATATATATATATATTAATATATAATAATATATAATAATATATATAATAAAAAAATTATATATATATTTATATATATATATATATATATATATATATATATATATATATATATATATATATATATATATATATATATATATATATATATATAGTATATATATATATATATATATATATATAATATATAATATATATATAATTATATATAATATATATATATATATATATATAGGACACTTAAAAGCTCTCTTGCAATTACAGTAATTGCTGTTATATTAAAGCATCAAAGAATATCCAAATTGCAAAAGATGAAAGGCAAAAACAAATAAATAAATCTATTTTGGGAATCAGAATAAGGAAAAAAGTGTAAAGAAAATAAAAATGAAGGACAAACGAAGTAAATAATAATAATAATGATATAATAATAATTAATAATAATAATAATAATAATAATAATAATAATAATAATAATATTATAATATATATTATTATTATTATTATTATTATTATTTATTATTATTATTATTATTATTATTATTATTATTATTATTAAATTATTTTAATTTTAAAAATTAATAATATAATTATATAGTAATAAATAATATTAAAATAAATAATAATTTTAATAATAAAATACATAATTTAATAATAAAATTATATTAATACATAAATAATAATAATAATAATAATAAATAAATAATAATAATAATAATATAAAATAATAATAATAATAATAATAAATAATAATAATAATAATAAAAATAATAATAATAATAATAA
>SEYY01006320.1:5000-10000 GCA_009176605.1 Armadillidium nasatum | reverse complement strand
AGCACAGGCATTGTGGAATGCTCAAAACAGGAAAACTACAATTGCTGCGAGAATCAAGAAGGAGTTGGGAACAAAGTTTATAACACCAAGTGTTACTCGCTGGAACTCCCTATACGATTCTATGAAAGACTTGCTTAAGAACCTTGATGGTAGCATGACACAAAACAACAGCAAGGAACAAAAGTATGGAACAAAAGTATGGAACAAAAGCCTTGTCTTCCAATATTTAATAAAACTGACAAGGAGGTAACTGCCGAGTACATCGAAATAATTACGCCTATTGCTGTTAGGCTGCATATGTTGCAGGATGAGAAGAATGCGTACGCGGGGGTTCTATTGCCTAACCTTTCTTCCTCCTCAAGGACAATCTCGTGGAATTGCAACGAGAGGTGAAAAAATTTAACTATGCCAAAAACTTATAGTCAACTACTTACTAAAGCAGCCAAAGCCAAACAAAGGGAAAGAAAAGAGATTTGAACCGAGGTTCAGCAGGATTTTTGATGATTGTGATTTGCTTATGGCAACAGCTCTGCACCCTCACTTCAAACTCGGAGTGGTACATAGGTTAAATGAGGGAAGTATCCAGCTGTCAAGACGAGGATATTGGAGGAAATAAAGTGTAATATTGCATCGAATTTTACTCCTCCACATCAAGGCACTGAAGGTGATGGGAATGAATCTGAAATGGACCCATTTATGGTGAGCTATTTTTATAATTTAGAACAACTTAAGCATCTCTGTATATATATATATATATATATATATATATATAATTATATATATATATATATAATATATATATATATATATATATATATATAATTATATATATATAATTATATATATAATAATAAATATAATATATATATATATATATATATATATATATATTATATTATTATATATATATATATATATATATATATATATATATATATATATATATATATATATATATATATATATATATATATATATATATATATATATATATATATATATATATATATATATATATATATATATATATATATATATATATATATATATATATATATATATATATATATATATATATATATATTATATATATATATATATATATATATATATATATATATATATATATATATATATATATATATATATATATATATATATATATATATATATATATATATATATATATATATATATATATATATATATATATATAATATATATATATATATATATATATATATATATATATATATATATATATATATATATATATATATATATATATATATATATATATTATATATATATATATTATATATATATATATATATATATATATATATATATATATATATATATATATATATATATATATATATATATATATATATATATATATATATTATATATATATATATATATATAAATACCAATATCAATAACATCAATACTGAGTGAGGAATTAACAAGTATTCATTGATACTAATTATCATAAGGCTTTAAAATTTGTGATTTCTAAGTTGTAAGGAAATAAAACTTTAAATTATGGCAGAGAAACTCCAATATTAGTAGAACTCTGGTTCGTAAAGTACAGCATGTGCAAAATAAATATCTCTCGTTGCATCTGAAAATGCAGTAGTATATTTCATTGTTTTTTAATAAACTTAATGGTGAAGTGTTCAATTATGCCCCATATGTTGATAGTATGCGAGCAATAAAAGAGTATTTTAAATATAAATTAATATAAACTATGGAAAATAAAAAGATTTTAGCCTACGTTATCATATTTACGTTCCTTTCCAAGCCAGAGAAAAAAGAGTAAAACCTTTAAAGTAGGGTTGGCCGACGCACCGGTGCGGTGCGGTGCGTGGTGCGCTGATTTTGGTGCATATTTGGTGCGGTGCGGTGCGGTGCGCAACACATTTTCAGCAACCCGGTGCGGTGCGGTGTGGTGCGAAAGAAAAAATAAAAGTGCGGTGCGGTGCGGTGCGCAAAGAAAAAATAACGGTGCGGTGCGGTGCGTGGTGCGCCTCTGGTGGCACCGCACCGAAGTTGATGTATCCTGCGATAATCATCTGTTGTCAGATTTAATATATAATAATATATATATATATATATATATATATTATATATATATATATATATATATATATATATATATATATATATATATATATATATATATATATATTATATATATATATTATATATATTAAAATTGTTCATATTTTCAAGGTATCATGACAGAAGAGTTAAAGTTACTATCTTTATCACCTTCCTCACTTCCTCTCGAAAGTTTCCTCGACAGAAAAATGAAATTAGAAATACATTGAAGGAGGTATGCGATAGTAGAGTTCAAAAGAGCAGTGCTGTTGTAATGAGCGATAGAATGGAAAGTAACAGAAATTTGACGTGCGCAAAGAGATTGGAGAGAATTAGTGTGAAAGAACTGATAAGATTTAGACTCCATCTTTTCAAGAGCATCATGAGTGGAACCATCCCAGATGTGTGAAACGTACTCCATACAGTGAAAACAAGACACCTGTGAAAAGTAAAAAAATTTCGAAGGAGCCCAGAATATTAAACAAAATATAGCTTGTTTTCATAGAGAAGTATTGTAATCCTTTAAAGAAAGAATTACGAGAAAAAGAAATAGGAAGAATATTTAATGACAGACGAAAGTTTGAATGGCGATGTCAGAATTGCATTGAACGTTGTATCGAGTAGAAAGATGGAGGATCAGAGTTTTGGTGATTGAAAATCCCATGTTTTCTCTCCCCTCTGAGAGATACACCAGAAGATGACTACTCCTGGGTCACTCTCCTAGCTTTAATTAATTCCTGTTGATATATATATATATATATATATATATATATATATATATATCTATATATATATATATATATATATATATATATATATATATATATATATATATATATATATCTATATATATATATATATATATATATATTATATATATATATATATATATATATATATATATATAAATATATATATATTATATTATATATATATATATATTATATATATTATATATATATATATAATAAATTCTTTTTTCTACACCTCTCTCTTGTTCTTAACTGAAACTCAGGTTTCTGAGTGCTCTGACAGCAAACCCTACTCTGTTTCCTCCTACTGTCTCTATCCTCAATTTTCAGCCAAAGGCGGATGTTGCGCATATGTGCGCAACGATGTTGTTTCTTGTGTCTCTAATTTGGAATTTCTGAATTTTCTACTTTATGGCTTAAACTCTAAGTCTCCTAACTCTACAGACTATCCAAAATTCTTCGACTATCTTAACTCCAAAATAGAACACATTCTTTCTTCTTCTCCTTTCTCTGAAATCATCATTTTAGGTGATTTCAATGTTCACCACCGTCAATGGCTTCCATCTAGTTCTCATGATCCAGCTGGTGAACTCGCCTTCCAATTTTCTATCCAAACAACCTTGAGCAGTTGGTGCATCTCCCTACCCGTATCACTGACCGTCTTAATGATGAACCCAACATACTAGATCTTTTCCTAACTTCTTATCCTTCTCCTTATAGTGTAAAACTCTTTCCTCCTCTGGGTTCATCCGATCATCTTCTTATCTCAGTATCTTGTTCTGTCTCTTCAAGTCTTCCACAAGAACGGCCCCCGCTTTCTGCGAGGAGACGTTTCTGGCATTTCGGTGCCACTAACTTGTCTGACTTGCGGTCATACTTTTCTGATTTTCCATGGAATGATTACTGTTTCCGTGGGAGGGGTTCCTCGGAGTGTGCAGAGCGCATAACGGAGGTGATTCTCTCTGGCATGGAGGCGTACATTCCATATTCTTTCCCTTCTACTAAACCTAACAAACCTTGGTTTAACTCTGCTTGTTCTCGTGCTATCCGCCACAGGGATGCTGCCTTCAGGGATTACCGTCGTCTTCAAACTCCAGAAACTCACGCAACTTATATTTCATCTAGGAATCGAGCAAAATCTATTCGAGATACTAAAAACTCTTTTCTCCGTAGAAAATTCAATAATCTTTCTTTCAATCCTCTTTCTCTTGCCCTTTGGGCATTTTGCAAAAAATGTCAACTCTAACTTTGCTTCTTCCTCTTTCCCTCCTCTAGTATCTTATGACGGTTCAACTGCCGTTTTGCCTTCCTCTAAAGCTGAACTCTTTGTCTAAACTTTTGCCTTTAATTCAACCTTAGACGATTCCGGAGCTGTTCCTACTCCTTCAACCCCCTCTAACTCTTTTATGCCTAAAATTGTAATTTCTTCTAAAGATGTAATTTCTGCTCCGAGCTTAACATTAAGAAGGCGTAGGGTCCTGATGGTATTCCTCCTGTGGTTATCAAAACTTGTGCTTCCGAGCTTGCACCCTGCCTTGGTAAACTATTTCGCATATGTCTTTCTACTTCAACCTTCCCTTCTTGCTGGAAACGGGCGCTCATTCAGCCTGTGCCGAAGAAGGGAGACCCATCTCAAACAATTAACTACCGTCCAATTTCTTTAACCTCCGTTCTTTCTAAAGTTTTCGAATCTATCCTTAACAGGAAGATTTGAAAACACCTCAATTCTACTAATCTTATGTCTGATCTCTAGTATGGTTTTCGTAAGAAACGCTCTACTGGTGATCTTCTTTCCCTTCTGTTTGACTCTTGGTCTTCCACTCTTCGGCATTTCGGTGAATCTTTTGCTGTCGCGCTGGACATATCGAAAGCTTTCGATAGAGTCTGGCACAAAGCTTTGATTTCCAAACTTCCCTCTTTCGGAATCTACCCTTCTCTCTGTGGCCTTCTCTCTGATTTCCTTTCTGGTCGTTCTATAGCTGCTGTTGTAGACGGCCACCGTTCTTCCTTTAAATCTATTAATAGTGGTGTTCCTCAAGGATCTGTCCTATCCCCAACACTTTTTCTGCTTTTCATTAATGACCTTCTCTCTGTTACTTCATCTCCTATCCCCTCCTATGCCTGATGACTCCACCCTTCATT
>SEYY01006319.1:15000-32253 GCA_009176605.1 Armadillidium nasatum | reverse complement strand
TATATATATATATATATATATATATATTGGTAATACTTTTACAAAATTAAGGGGATATTGCGGAATATGATGAGTATGGAAAACCTATGTAGATTGTGTAGATCTGTAAATCTGGAATCAGCAAAGAAACCAAATCGATGTTTCAATAACTTCTCAACAGTTCCAACATCTGCTAATACCAAAAATATAAATAAAAATGGGAAGAAAAAAAAAAAAGCATCACCACATACCAGATAATTAATGTAAAAATAGATCCAGGTAAAAATGTGAGTAAATCTCCGCTGGCTGATTAACTTCCAAAAAAATGCATAAGCTTTAAGATGAACAATGAAATGAAGAAGTTGAGGGAAATATTTAAAGTCTCACACAAAGCCACAAAATTACATGCAAAGAAAAATAAAAAAAAATCATTAGTAACTGTGCAACATGCCCACACATGTAAGTGAAAGCAAGAGAGAGAAAATATTTACCTTTATACAGGGTGAGTCTCCTCAAGTAACCTCCACTCACATGCAGGAAAAGAATAAACAAGCACAAGAAATTTTTATAGTATTTAAAAAAAATAGTATATATAATATATAAATATATATAATACAACTATTATTATATATATAATATATATTATATATATATATACTATTATATATAATATATATTATTATTATATTATATATATATAAACACACCGTGTAATCAAAATCCATAAATAAGTGAATATTTATATATCAATCATATATCAATATATCAATTACTTGGTTAAGTTTAATTAAACAAAAAAAATAATACAAAAACCAACACACTGTACATCCAATGCGCAGGCACTCCAGTTCTTTTTACTCTCAAACAACAAAAATTTTACAGTAAAAATAAAAAAAATATAATACCCATCCAAATAAATATAAACACTCAACTAAGCATATATAAATATAAATATAGATATATGCAAGTACCTTAGAAACAATTTAATTACTTCAAATTTCTTATTATTAATGTTAATAAAAATGTTTGGCTATTTTATTTAATATAACCATTGAAGGATTCTAACCTTCATTTTTATGGTGAAAATATATTTCTGCTAAGTACAAAAGGAACAATGTCTATGCTGTCCGAAACAAACTAGACCTTCACACCCCAGAATATGGGCCTTTTTAAACTATAAAGGTATCTGAACCAATTGATCTGGGCTCCTATCAATAAAAGAACTCAAGGAGGAGGGGAAGGCTTCAAACAAACAGTATTCACAATAGAAGATCAGTGAATGGATCTTTTCAACAGGAAAAGGTCCCACAACATGAAACTAAAAAAAAATTTATTATACTCTATAATATTATGATCCTAAAATTGATATCTTTATAGAAAATTTCTATCTTGACAAATTATACTGACAAAAAAAAATAAACTATAGCTAAGATTGGCCTACCTCACACAAGGTTGAGGTTAATCTTCAAATAGATATACTTGTTGAATCAGAATTCAGACACACAGACGTCCCTCCCTAAACATAACAATAGTTGTTATCAATATAGGGATTGAAAATTTGGAACATTCTCAAAACGAACAATACAATAAAGCCTACCTTAAATCCCTTGATCTTTGAAATATTAAAATAAGAACTTTGTGACAAATAGAAAATAATTAAGCTTTGGAGTTTTCTTTTATTTAGAAACTCATATCAACAATCAACATAATATTTAAGATCTGTAATTAAAAATACTTTTTGATAATAGAGAGAAAAAAAAAATCTACACACATTCATGTATGTATTCAAAGTACATACATGCAAAAAAAATAACTAAAAAAAAAGGAACTTTCCTACAATTATATAATATATAATATATATTATATATATATATATATTTATATATATATATATTATATTATAATATATATATATATATATTATATATATATTATATATATATATATTACAATATATATATATATATATATATAATATTATATAATATATATATATATATATATATATATATATATATATATATATATATATATAATATATATATATATATATATATATATATATATATATTATATATATATATATATATTCAAAAGTACCTTTTATTATGGAAAGCTTGCTGATATTCTTATTTAAAATAGATTAGTTCTTCGAGTTTTATAGAATGTCGAAAAGTTTCAATCTCTAATGCATTCAATCTCTTGTTGCACATGTTACTACGTAAAAAGTTTTTATTCTCTTCAAAGTCGAGAAAAATCTTTCTGCTTCAGACGTCGTCATCGGAGTTGTAATTAAAATTTGTAGTAGTCTGGTGATATTTTGAAAATGTTGATCCTAAATTTATCCTACTAAAATCTCGGAATTTGACCACAGCCTAATGATTATGATTTGCTCATAAAAAGACGTGCCAGACGTACATGTCCATCACTTAAAAAAATATAAATTACGTAGTATTAAAATTAATGTTATTTTTTTTTAATTCCAATATTTTCCTAATCAAACTTCAACGATCCAAAAATGTTATCGTTTTTAACATACGTTTAGTAGCTTTTTAGATATTTAAGGAGGCTAAAGTGCAGTCTGATATATATATATATATATATATATATATATATATATATATATATATATATATATATATATATATATATATATATATATATATATATATATATATAAATATATATATATATATATATATATATATATATATATATATATATATAATATATATATATATATATATATATATATATATATATATATATATATTATATATATATATATATATATATATATATATATATATAATAATATATAATATAAAAAAAAAACAATAAATCTGTTAATTTTCTTTCACAATAAAAAAAAAAAAAAAGCTCCACTCCACTCCACCAGGTTCTATGGCAAACTGTTTTATTTAGTGTTTATATTCTTTACGTTCTGTCCTTTTATGACAGACTGGCAACATTCAAATATCTTAAAAATATTCTCTATGTTGCCAAAAAGCAAAAGGAAGACAGACTGGCAACTTGACAAAAATACTATTGCAATTTGTCATACTTTTTTTCGTAACTTGCCATAATCTGTCCTATATTTAAGAACAAAAAAGTTGGTCTAATTTAGGGACTGAGAATTTACAGCCCATATTTTAAATAATTGCAATGCGTGAAAAATAAATATCGTACCCAAAAATTTGAAGTTGCAAAATGCATTTACTTCTTATTTTCTTTAATGATTTATACTTTTTACGTATTAAGTTGTTAAAAAAATGAATTTAAATCACTTTTCTCTGACAAAAATTTCATATTTATATCAACATCCTACGCCTGGTATTTTTAATTTGGAGGGGCTGCAGCCCTGGAGCCCATAATGACGAGCCGCCACTGATATTATATATATATATATATATATATATATATATATATATATATATATATATATATTATATTATATATATATATATATATTTCTCACTGGAAAGGTTTTTCACCCTGGTCAGTGGGACCAGCATATTTCGCCAACTTCTCTTAAAAGTTCCTCCACAAGAGTGCTCTTAAAGTTCATTTTTTTCGGCTTATTGGTTTCAGTGCCGTTCCTTGAGTTTTATTTAAATTCCTAGGTAAGGTTTTTACCCTTTCAATGAGACAAGCACCTTCTCCATCTAAACTCTAAACACTTTCTCAAAGAGTTTTCCAGAAGAACATGCTTCTCGGAGTTTTTATAGTTTCCCATGCTGGTCCTGGAGTTGTTACAAGCAGCAATAATTATAGGGCCGGGTTGCTAGTCCTGTCGCCCATTTTGTTCTCCTCGCATGATCCAATCCTGTACCAATAAAAACTCTTTTTTTTCTCAATCTCTCTCTCTCTCCCACACAAAAAAAAAAAAAAAAAAAAAGCACACACAAACAATATATATATATAATTATAAATATATTGTATAATATTATGTAATACGAAAAAGAACGTCATATATATATATATATTATATAAAAGTTTATTCAACTAATTAAAAACAGCATTTTAATTTCAAACTTTAAAAAAAAAAAAAATAAATAAAAAAAATAATAATATTTACTCGTTATAATTTTAATATAATTTACTATAAATAAAAAATTGACTATCATACTTCTTAGAAACGAAAAAGATTTTTGCTGTGTATAAATTCATCATTACCTTGTTTTTATTTAGTCATATAATTAAATGGCGCCGCTAAACTAACTTCTGATAGGTTAATCATTGCCATTTTTTAATAATATATATTTACATAAGTAGGAACGAATTTCTGATGTCGACTGTACATGGTATCTTAAAATTTATGAACATAAAAAAGCCAAGTGGACAGGATAGATATCCTTCTCCGTGTTTTGAGAGTGTGTGCTCGCGAGTTTGCGAATGTTTTCGTTCAACTCTTTCTCATGCCTTAATACTAATATTTTTCTCAGGGTAACCAATCGATCCAAAAAAAAACAGCTCTGAACTTCTAACTATCCTATATATCTCATTTCTATTCTATTTAAAATCTTCAATTATTCATAAGGAATCTCACTACCT
This sequence comes from Armadillidium nasatum, assembly GCA_009176605.1. NCBI lineage: Eukaryota > Metazoa > Arthropoda > Malacostraca > Isopoda > Armadillidiidae > Armadillidium > Armadillidium nasatum. Next base: position 27,720 of record SEYY01006319.1, on the reverse strand, counting down.
TCTTTCAGATCACTAGTATGACCTTCGACGCTCGAGGTCTACTGGGGGCATACTTTCCTATTGCTAATATATGATCTTCTGCCCTTAGGAACAAATGAGGAGTCTTGTGTAGTGACGCTCGACATATCACTATTTTTTACTGGGTATGATATGCGTCGCTGTTCTGTAAGCTCCATACTGGGTTTCCTATTTCTCTTTGCTAATTCATGTTTAGTTTCCCTCAAATCGTTTAACTTGTTGATTGAGAGACTTTTTTACACCTTTTAATTGGGTATTTTTCAGAGTTTTGTTCTATCTCATTTACGATTCCTAATTATCATCAACGACCTCCTCAACTGAACTTTATTCATTCTTATACCGATCACTAACTCTGCATTCTTCTATTTTTTTAAACCTGCTCCTCTTTTTTCTAGAGATGCTTCTGGTCTTCAAATTTCCAATTTAATCCTTGCTAATCTGGATGGGATTTCCGGTGGTGCAACTTATAAATTCATTCTTTGAAAACTCAACTTCTTCACATCTTCCAACTTTCCTATCATCTTAGACTGCTGTATTTTTATCTGTGAACAACAAAACATTTTCATCTAAACAAACAAATTCTTGGAAACCTCATATCACAACGTTTCTAAGGTGACTCAAAGAAGTTGAGGATTCTGTTCAGTATGGAGTACTGATCTAACATTTGTGGGTGAGGGGATCCTGATCCACTCTTCTTTGGGATAGATTTGAGTCTGTCAAAAAGTGGAATAAATTTTCAAATTTTCTTGACCCTCTGTCTTTGCGACGCACGATGTGCACTGTCTTTCGTATAGTATACAAGGTAGGTCCAAGGGAGTTGACTCTCGCATCTTACCTTCATTCATCGCTCAAGCAAAATATGTGGTGCCTTACTCAAACATAACATTGTGAGTATTGCAAACTTCATGCTTCCTCGTTGTGGTTACCTTCTATTCTGCCACTCTATTTTATCAAACTCTTTTTTTTATCTTTATTTTTTCATGTTGTTTTATCTTCTTACTTTAAAGCCTGCATCTACGCTCATCTGAAAGAACGTATTAGGCGTGCGATTGGATGAGACTCTTATTCTTCAATTATACCACTCTTTGAAAATGACCCTTTCCGTGAGTGGTGGCAAAAAAAAAAAAAGTCGCAAGAGTTTTGGAGTTGAAGTGGATGGAAATTCTGGAATTCAGTGTCTCTGCTGTAGATAGCAAGAGGAAAATCAAAATCTAACATAGATTTATTAATATAATTATAGTTGAAGGAAAAAAAATGGAATGTACACCTTAATGCATGAGGAAATCATTTTGGTCAAGCGTTCTGCACACTTCGAGCGTCCCTCCCACTGAAGCAGTTCATCAGTGAACAAAAAAAGTTCGACGGAAATTCTACCTATAGCAGCAGCTTTGAAAGGCAAAACATTCCTCTGGTAGGCAAGGTCTTTCTTGAAAAGAACTTGAAGAGAAAGACAGGATACAGAGATGATAAGGTGATTGGGGAGCTCGGGAGGAAAGAGTTTAAACATACAAAAGGAATAATTAAAATTACTTCAAACCTTTCAAATCTACTGTTACGGATAGATGACTGAATTGTCTCATCAAGTTGTAGGCGAATTCATCAACTTTTGAGAACTAGTGAAAGCCATTTTGGGGGTGAACATTGAAATCACCAAGAATTGATGATTTCAGGGAAAAGAGTACGGTGAGATTTGTGTTGATGTTTTAATATAGTAGTTGAAGAATTTATAATAGTTGTTGTTAGAGAAATATGAATAGAGCATATGAATATACTAATAGATTCAGAGATATGAGAACAAATAACGTCATTGCTCATATAAGCACAGTAACCTCCTTTGACTGAAATGAGGATATACTATATAACTCTGAGTTTGAGTTTTTATTTAATGACCTGAAAGAAAGGGTCGTGATTAGTTAAAAATTAAAAAATATGAAAGGCTTACTTTGAATTTATTCAAAGGTTTTGTTGCCTTTGTAGTTCTTCAATACGAATCCCATAAATTAGAAATTAGAGTTATATATTTGAGTAAAGGCAATGAAAATGATATATAGAAAGATATGTGAAAAAGAAATATATATAACTTACCTCAAACCTTGATTTTGAATTTTAATAAACAAGCGAAACTTTTACATTTTTAAAAACGTGTTGACTAGACCATGATATTTAAAAAGTGAGAAAGTGTTAGCCAGCGGTTGGTTGAACAACAAAATACTCACATCGATACAAAAAACAAACCACCGAATCTACAAACTCCAATCAACGAGAACTTAAAATAGATAAAATATACTAGATAAATAAGATAAAATATACACAGATAAATAGTGAAAGATAAAACAGTTTTTATATCCTCCCACTGAAAGTTGCAATGAGAAGTATCATTGCAATTACTAAATAATAAAACACTACAAATAAGAAATTCCGTGAAGGAATTCATCATTTGACAGCAGCATGTCTAAGTGGTCTTTCTCTGATTGACATTGTCTGAGGTTGAGTTTTGAGAGATTAAGCTGAGAAGGTAAATTTATACCTGAAGTTGAAGGCTGAACATCTGGGACAGCACTATTACCATTATCCTGCACTGAATTTAAAGGTGAGGGATCATTTTGATCTGAAGCCTCATTTTCTTGACTGTCTGCAAACTCTGCATTAGATGAATCATGACAGATTTTGATCGTCAGCTTCACCACTGGTTACAGAATGAGTGATAGACAGCTCTAAAGGTAAATGGCAATTGAATATGACATGTTTGTCCATCTCCCCTTTTAACCAAAACCACTTCTAATCTTATTATCATGACCAACGATAACATCCAAAACTCTGCCCAAAAGCCAGAAGGGTCTTGTCTTATTGGGTGTCTGAATCAAAACGATGTCTCCTACCTTTATTCTGTTGGTCCAATCTGACTGGTAGAGATTTCTACTTGTTTGGCGTAAATTTAATAAATAAGACTCATACCAAAATTGCTTAAAGGTTTCTAAATGACTTTTTCCTGTAAGGAAACTTCTATAAGGTTTGAGTTATGGAGAAGGATGACCTATTGTCTTGATTAATAATATTTGAAATAGTTGTTAACAATTGATAGTAAGTTAAGGTTGCTTTACCTATAGTTTTATATAGATATCCCTTAACCACTCGTATCATTCTTTCCCAAACTGAGCCTACCCAACTACTGTACAGAGGAATCTTATAATGTTTGATGTTGTTCATGCGCATATGCTCAGAGAACATGTCTGAAGACAAGGATTCTAACAATATATCTCCTCCTTGTTTGAAAGTTCTGGCATTATCTGAATACAAACTGGAAGGTATGCCATATATATTGGTGAACCGTTGAAATGAAAGTAAAAATGACTGAGCAGACATATCTGGAAGAACATCAATGTGAATAGCCCGAATATTAAGGCATGTGTAAATTAATAAATACATTTTTCTGAGTTCCTTATTATCATCCTCTACAAAGATGTCAGTGATCAACACCAGTATGATCATACGGACGCACAAAATTCACCCTATGGTGCGGAAGGTTTGTCATTTTGGGATATTTAAAAGGAATGCTATTAAATTTTTTGCAGATGATACATTCAGACAAAACATTTTTCACAGCTTGTCTGGCCTTGGCAATCCAGAAACCATGAGATCTGATAAAATTGATGGTAGCTTGAACACCTAAATGCTGACATCTAGCATGAAAATCTCTAATTATCAATTTAGTGAGGTGGTGGTTCTTGCCAAGAAGAACTGGATTTATCACATCATAGTTATACAGCAAAGTTTTAGCTATTCTCCTCTAGACCTGAGAAGCCATTATCATCAATAAATAAATTGAGTTGATTAACTATTAATGGAATTTCATCTTTTTAGGATTCTTTAGGAATGAGATTTCCTTTGAAAAACATTGCTGCTGCATTTGCTTCAACCAATAGAGTTGGGCTCTTCTATCACTATTTTCATCAAGCCCTTTACTCCTACTAATGAACTTGAAGATATTAGAAGTTACCCTATAAAGTTTATGTATACTGGAATAATCCTCTAAGGGTAACAATGATTGTGTAACATCCACAGACAAATGACATTGTAAAGTCCTTTCCTTATTGGCCTCCGACAAACATTTAAGTTTACTAAAAGGCCACTGAGACTGATCTTGTAGTATCCAGAAAAGGACCCTTAAGCCATAATGACAACTTAGAAAGAAAAGTAGAGGTTGAAACACCTCTGGTAATTAAATCTGCTGGATTTTCAGCAGTATTGATATAAGCATAGGAAATAGATACTTTGAACTCTTGTTCAACTTGTTTTTTGATCAAAGAAATTTCCTTGAGTCTGTTGTTTACAAAAACATTTTTATTTTTGGCTCTTCCAGATAATAGCCATGAAAGAACAATTTGAGCATCTACAAAAACTTTATGTTTTTGAACTGAACATCAGAAAATTCTGATAATATTGACTTAATACATTTAAAAAATAGAAACACAGACAATAATTCTAAAGAGGGCAGAGCCCTAGATTTGAGGGGAGACACTTTGGCCTTTGAAAATATTAAATTTGAACTTTTACCTATGCTATAAACTGCAAAACCATAGCAAGATGTTGATGCATCACAAAATATGAACAAAGAATTTGAAGTTGAAGGTAAAAAGCACATCTTTCGATTTCAATATTTTTGAGTTCATTTAACTCTGAACAGAGAAGGACCAAGAGGATAAAACATCTGAAGGACCTTCTCATCCCAATCTAGACCCAATTGCCATAAATCCCTGATTAACAACCGGCCCTTTAACGTTACAGGCAAAAAGAGATTGAGGGGGTCAAAAATTTTAGAAACAGCTGATAACAATAATCTTTTAGTATCTGCTCTTTCATTCACTGAAAAACTTGCCAGTTTTAATTTATCTGAATGGGGATTATAAAGGTAACCCAGCACCTTATCTTCTGCTTCTTGATGCTGTATTATTCTACCATCTTCTTGCATTACACTTTTTAATTGCTCATCATTTGAGTCAACTTCTAAGATGGAACCCACCAGCTTCCATTCTTTTGTTACATTCATGATAAAGTTCTTTTAAACATTGAGGGTCATTGCCACTAAAATCAGTTTCAACAAAAAAATTATTTGATAAAATTTGAGTACATTCATCATCTGGGTATGACTGAGCATGATGTTTGATGATGTAGTTGAGAATGAATGGGGAGGAAGTAAAACCAAACACAATTGTTGAATACCGATACGCCTTTAATTGTCCATTATTTTTCCAGAAGAAACAGAAGCGATTGCGATCTTCCATAGATTTTAATTTGATCTGAAGGAAGGCCTGCTTTATGTCAGATAACATACAAACTGATTTGACCTAAACCTAAATAAATGTCCTAATAAGGAAGTCATTAGATCCAGCCCAGTATATGCTGCTTCATTTATAGATGGGAGTGAATTTACTTTAATTGAGCAATTGAATACAGGCCTGACTTTCGTAGAAACTTGTTCTTCAGTTTTGATAACAGGCCTGTGAGGAATCCAAACATAGTTCTTATATTCAGAGGGGGACACCCTAAATTCTTCAATAATGCCTTCAGCCAACTGTTGCTCAAACACATCATTATAGGCTTCAATTAAATTTTTCCTTTTAAATTTTCATGAACCCTGTTAAGTACTGAGAGAGCTATATTATGATTAGAAGGCAGTAAAGATACTTTTTCCTCTATCCAAGGAAGATTAATGTGGTATTTTCCATCTTTGAATTCTATACCTTCTCTGAATTTTTCAATCTGTATCAGATCAAATTCAGATTTATTATTCATATTTTCAATGCCTAATGATTCTATTTTGAACATATTTTCTAAACCCTGTTCTACTTCAGAATCTGTTAAAATGTGACTTAGAGGGCTAAAATATGAATGAACAGGATTTAAACAGCATTAACCAATGTTTGATTTGTTTTTATTTGATTTTCATTTTGTATGTCTGAAGAATGTTCAGGAAATTAACTTGATTATGATATAAAAAATTTGTAACATTCCCAAATGGGATGATAGACCCATCCTTCAATTTGAAAGCTGATCCACTCATGCATTTAACTAATTCCAGCATAGGGAAAAACTCTATTAAATCTGTGCCCAATAAGGCATCCAATTCAAAAAATGAGTTGTTGACATCTTTAAACCCATCATCAGCTAATTTGTAAGATTTATTCTTTAAATTTTGGATTGCAGTATCCATAAAATTGACCTCATATTTTAATTGAAGATCCTCATCTATCAAAAGAGGTAGTGGAAAGCAAAATTTATCAATGTGCACATCAAGTGAAATTTCTTTTAAAATGAGAGTACTAACACCTAAATAAGTTCTAATATTAAAACTTGTACCTTGTTGATTTTCCATACATATGTCAAGTTTATCTAGCACCTTCTTTGAAAGGTAAGTACGTTGTGACCCAGAGTCTAAAAGGCATCGGATGGATGTCGATTTTTGACCTTTACCCACCTTCAAAGTTATAGTAGGTAATAAATATAATTTATTAATTCCTTGGCTTAAGCACATATGATTTTGTAGTGCTTGGGGCTGCATATTGCATAATGCAGTGATATGATTTTTCCTACTGCAAACCTGGCAATTAAAGGACAGGTTATCATTTAAACCAGGACACTGGTCTGCACAGTGTTTTGAGCTTGAGCATCTACTACAAGTTTAATTTCATTACACCTCTTTAACTCTAGAATCGTAGGTTTTATAAATGTTGCAATTTGTCATGACATGGCCTTGAGAAGAACAAAATTTGCACAATTTAGAAGTGTTTTTGAAAATAACCAGCGGTATCACCACTTCATGTAGAATCACCTTTATGCATATTAACATTGGTTTTAAAATTTTGTAATGATGCAAAGGAATTATTTTTTTTCAATGGTCCATCAGATTTTGAGTTTGATCATCATTACAAAATTTTAAAACCAATATTAGTAATATGCATAATGGTGATTCTACATGTAGTGGTGATACCGCTGGTTATATTTCAAAACACTCTTCTAAATTGTGCAAATTTTGTTCTTCTCAAGGCCATGTCATGACAAATTGTAACGTTTATAAAACCTACGATTCTAGAGTAAAGAGGTGTAATGAAATCAAACTGTGTAGTAGATGCTCAAGCTCAAAACATCCTGCAGACCAGTGTCCTGGTTTAAATGATAACCTGTCCTTTAATTGCCAGGTTTGCAGTAGGAAAAATCATATCACTGCATTATGCAATATGCAGCCCCAAGCACTACAAAATCATATGTGCTTAAGCCAAGGAATTAATAAATTATATTTATTACCTACTATAACTTTGAAGGTGGGTAAAGGTCAAAAATCGACATCCATCCGATGCCTTTTAGACTCTGGGTCACAACGTACTTACCTTTCAAAGAAGGTGCTAGATAAACTTGACATATGTATGGAAAATCAACAAGGTACAAGTTTATAATATTAGAACTTATTTAGGTGTTAGTACTCGCATTTTAAAAGAAATTTCACTTGATGTGCACATTGATAAATTTTGCTTTCCACTACCTCTTTTGATAGATGAGGATCTTCAATTAAAATATGAGGTCAATTTTATGGATACTGCAATCCAAAATTTAAAGAAAAAATCTTACAAATTAGCTGATGATGGGTTTAAAGAAATGTCAACAACTCATTTTTTGAATTGGATGCCTTATTGGGCACAGATTTAATAGAGTTTTTCCCTATGCTGGAACTAGTTAAATGCATGAGTGGAACAGCTTTCAAATTGAAGGATGGGTCTATCATCCCATTTGGGAATGTTACAAATTTTTTATATCATAATCAAGTTAACTTTCCTGAACACTCTTCAGACATACAAAATGAAAATCAAATAAAAACAAATCAAACATTGGTTAATTCTGTTTTAAATCCTGTTCATTCATATTTTAGCCCTCTAAGTCACATTTTAACAGATTCTGAAGTAGAACAGGGTTTAGAAAATATGTTCAAAATAGAATCATTAGGCATTGAAAATATGAATAATAAATCTGAATTTGATCTGATACAGATTGAAAAATTCAGAGAAGGTATAGAATTCAAAGATGGAAAATACCACATTAATCTTCCTTGGATAGAGGAAAAAGTATCTTTACTGCCTTCTAATCATAATATAGCTCTCTCAGTACTTAACAGGGTTCATGAAAATTTAAAAAGAAAAAATTTAATTGAAGCCTATAATGATGTGTTTGAGCAACAGTTGGCTGAAGGCATTATTGAAGAATTTAGGGTGTCTCCCTCTGAATATAAGAACTATATTTGGATTCCTCACAGGCCTGTTATCAAAACTGAAGAACAAGTTTCTACGAAAGTCAGGCCTGTATTCAATTGCTCACTTAAAGTAAATTCACTCCCATCTATAAATGAAGCAGCATATACTGGGCTGGATCTAATGACTTCCTTATTAGGACATTTATTTAGGTTTAGGTCAAATCAGTTTGTTATGTTATCTGACATAAAGCAGGCCTTCCTTCAGATCAAATTAAAATCTATGGAAGATCGCAATCGCTTCTGTTTCTTCTGGAAAAATAATGGACAATTAAAGGCGTATCGGTATTCAACAATTGTGTTTGGTTTTACTTCCTCCCCATTCATTCTCAACTACATCATCAAACATCATGCTCAGTCATACCCAGATGATGAATGTACTCAAATTTTATCAAATAATTTTTTTGTTGACAACCTGATCTTTAGTGGCAATGACCCTCAATGTTTAAAAGAACTTTATCATGAATGTAACAAAAGAATGGAAGCTGGTGGGTTCCATCTTAGAAGTTGGGACTCAAATGATGAGCAATTAAGAAGTGTAATGCAAGAAGATGGTAGAATAATACAGCATCAAGAAGCAGAAGATAAGGTGCTGGGTTACCTTTATAATCCCCATTCAGATAAATTAAAACTGGCAAGTTTTTCAGTGAATGAAAGAGCAGATACTAAAAGATTATTGTTATCTGCTGTTTCTAAAATTTTTGATCCCCTCAATCTTTTTTTGCCTGTAACGTTAAAGGGCCGGTTGTTAATCAGGAATTTATGGCAATTGGGTCTAGATTGGGATGAGAAGGTCCCTTCAGATGTTTTATCCTCTTGGTCCCTTCTCTGTTCAGAGTTAAATGAACTCAAAAATGTTGAAATCGAAAGATGTGCTTTTTTACCTTCAACTTCAAATTCTTTGTTCATATTTTGTGATGCATCAACGTCTTGCTATGGTTTTGCTGTTTATAGCATAGGTAAAAGTTCAAATTTAATATTTTCAAAGGCCAAAGTGTCTCCCCTCAAATCAAGGGCTCTGCCCTCTTTAGAATTATTGTCTGTGTTTCTATTTTTTAAATGTATTAAGTCAATATTATCAGAATTTTCTGATGTTCAGTTCAAAAACATAAAAGTTTTTGTAGATGCTCAAATTGTTCTTTCATGGCTATTATCTGGAAGAGCCAAAAATAAAAATGTTTTTGTAAACAACAGACTCAAGGAAATTTCCTTGATCAAAAAACAAGTAGAACAAGAGTTCAAAGTTTCTATTTCCTACGCTTATATCAATACTTCTGAAAATCCTGCAGATTTAATTACCAGAGGTGTTTCAACCTCTACTTTTCTTACTAAGTTGCCATTATGGCTTAAGGGTCCATCCTGGATACTTCAAAATCAGTCTCAGTGGCCGGTTAGTAAACTTAAATGTTTGTCGGAGGCCAATAAGGAAAAGACTTTACAATGTCATTTGTCTGTGGATGTTACACAATCATTGTTACCCTTAGAGGATTATTCCAGTATACATAAACTTTATAGGGTAACTTCTAATATCTTCAAGTTCATTAGTAGGAGTAAAGGGCTTGATGAAAATAGTGATGGAAGAGCCCAACTCTATTGGTTGAAGCAAATGCAACAGCAATGTTTTTCAAAGGAAATCTCATTCCTAAAGAATCCTAAGAAGGATGAAATTCCCTTAATAGTTAATCAACTCAACTTATTTGTTGATGATAATGGCATTCTCAGGTCTAGAGGGAGAATAGCTAAAACTCTGCTGTATAACTATGATGTGATAAATCCAGTTCTTCTTGGCAAGAACCACCACCTCACTAAATTGATAATTAGAGATTTTCATGCTAGATGTCAGCATTTAGGTGTTCAAGCTACCATCAATTTCATCAGATCTCATGGTTTCTGGATTGCCAAGGCCAGACAAGCTGTGAAAAATGTTTTGTCTGAATGTATCATCTGCAAAAAATTTAATAGCATTCCTTTTAAATATCCCAAAATGACAAACCTTCCTCACCATAGGGTGAATTTTGTGCGTCCTTTTGAGCATACTGGTGTTGATTTCACTGGACACATCTTTGTAGAGGATGATAATAAAGAACTCAGAAAAATGTATTTATTAATTTACACATGCCTTAATATTCGGGCTATTCACATTGATGTTCTTCCAGATATGTCTGCTCAGTCATTTTTACTTTCATTTCAACGGTTCACCAATATATATGGCATACCTTCCAGTTTGTATTCAGATAATGCCAGAACTTTCAAACAAGGAGGAGATATATTGTTAGAATCCATGTCTTCAGACATGTTCTCTGAGCATATGCGCATGAACAACATCAAACATTATAAGATTCCTCTGTACAGTAGTTGGGTAGGCTCAGTTTGGGAAAGAATGATACGAGTGGTTAAGGGATGTCTATATAAAACTATAGGTAAAGCAACCTTAACTTACTATCAATTGTTAACAACTATTTCAAATATTATTAATGTTGTTAATTCAAGACCTTTGACTTATAGGTCATCAGAAAATGAATTGGAAATCATTTCTCCAAACTCCTTTTTAAAGCCTTATGGCAACTCAAACCTTATATTCAATGAAGTTTCCTTACCTATATGGAAACAGCTTCCTCCTTCACAGCAAGACCTATCCATAACTCTAAGTACTCAAGGAAAAGTATTAGAAACCTTTAAGCAATTATGGTATGAGTCTTATTTATTAAATTTACGCCAAACAAGTAGAAATCTCTACCAGTCAGATTGGACCAACAGAATAAAGGTAGGAGACATCGTTTTGATTCAGACACCCAATAAGCCAAGACCTTTCTGGCTTTTGGGCAGAGTTTTGGATGTTATCGTTGGTCATGATAATAAGATTAGAAGTGTTTTGGTTAAAAAGGGGAGATGGACAAACATGTCATCATTCAATCTGCCATCTGTACCCTTTAGAGCTGTCTATCACTCATTCTGTAACCAGTGGTGAAGCTGACGATCAAATCTGCCATGATTCATCTAATGCAGAGTTTGCAGACAGTCAAGAAAATGAGGCTTCAGATCAAAATGATCCCTCACCTTTAAATTCAGTTCAAGATAATGGTAATAGTGCTGTCCCAGATGTTCAGCCTTCAACTTCAGGTATAAATTTACCTTCTCAGCTTAAATCTCTCAAAACTCAACCTCAGACAATGTCAATCAGAGAAAGACCACTTAGACATGCTGCTGTCAAGTGTCATGAATTCCTTCACAGGAATTTATCTTATTTGTAGTGTTTTATTAATTTTAGTAATTGCAATGATACTGCTCATTGCAACTCTTCAGTGGGAGGATATAAAAACTGTTTATATGCTTTCACTAATTTATCTGTGTATATATTTTATCTTATTTATCTAGTGTATTATTTTATCTATATTTAAGTTCTCATTGATTGGAGTTGTAGAGTCGGTGGTTTGTTTTTTGTATCGATATGTAGTATTTTGTTGTTCAACCAACCGCTGGCTAACACTTTCTCACTTTTTAAATATCATGGTCAAGTCAACACGTTTTTAAAAATGTAAAAGTTTCGCTTGTTTATTACAAGTCTTCAAAATCAAGGTTTGAGGTATGAGTTATATATATTCTTTTTTTCACATATCTTTCTATCTATCATTTTCATTGCCTTCTACTCAAATATATAACTCGTAACGTTCTTAATTATATGGGATTCGTATTTGCAAGAACTACAAAGGCAACAAAACCTTTGAATAAATTCAAAGTAAGTCTTATCATATTTTTTAATTTTTAACTAATCACGACCCTTCTCTTTCAGGTCATTAAATAAAAGCTCAAACTCAGAGTTATTATAGTATATCCTCAATTTTCAGTCAAAGGAGGTTACTGTGCTTATATGAGCAATGACGTTATTTGTTCTTATATCTCTGAAATCTATTAGTATATTCATATGCTCTATTCATATTTCTCCTAACAACAAACTATTATAAATTCTTCAACTACTATATTAAAACATCAACACAAATCTCACCGTACTCTTTTCCCTGAAATCATCATTCTTGGTGATTTCAATGTTCACCCCCAACAATGGGTTTACACTAATTCTCAACACAGTTGATGAATTCGCCTACAACTTGATGAGACAATTCAGTCATCTATCCGTAACAGTAGATTTGAAAGGTTTGAAGTAATTTTAATTATTCCTTTTGTATGTTTAAACTCTTTCCTCCCCGAGGCTCCCCAATCACCTTATCATCTCTGTATCCTGTCTTTCTCTTCAAGTTCTTTTCAAGAAAGACCTTGCCTACACAGAGGAATGTTTTTCGCCTTTCAAAGCTGCTGCTAATAGGTAGAATTTCCGGTCGAACTTTTTTTGCTTTCACTTTGAATGATTACTGCTTCAGTGGGAGGGACGCTCGAAGTGTGCAGAACGC
>SEYY01006319.1:0-7500 GCA_009176605.1 Armadillidium nasatum | reverse complement strand
ACTTTCAAACGCCTTCTATTTTCTGAGAAGAGACAATTGTAGCACTTTGGTGCTGCACGTTGGAAGGATCAATAGTCAAACTTCTTTGACATTCCTTGTAGAGAATGTTGCATTGCCAGCGTGGATCTATCGCAATGAGCAAAGCACATGAAAGGGATAAATTTTTCAGTAATGGAGTCGTTCATCCAATCATTCCTTTTTTTTTTTACCCTTTAAAAAAAACAACAAAATTTCGATTAACTTTGATGGTATCCTCAAGGAATATTTTCGTCTTCAAACTCCCAAACCTTATATATATTAAATTGTTCGTTAAATTCGCGCTTGATATATTCATCACAAATTTAATTTTAATTGTAAAAAAAATTGTAACAATCTTTCTGGAAAATAATTTTACTCTTCTCTTTCTTCATCGAACTTATTCAAAATTATCTCAGTATATTGGTTTACAAATGCAAGTCTCTCTGTTTTACGTTCATCAGTTAATTTTTATTTTAAAGCTGGAACTCTGTCATGAATTCCAGTCCGTGAAGTCGTCTACGGATAATGATGTCCGAACAACCCAGTTGAAATGGCCTAAGTATTTCTCTAAAATTATTAAGTAAAAGGATTTGTCTCAACACGTAGAATAATTTTTATCTTCATGATGGATGGTATAGTGAGGTGAAACAGAACGATGACTATCTCATTGGTCACACTTCTTCATTTTTTTCATTTTTTTTCTGTACAGTTCTGACACTAGAGCTAAGCTATCTTGCAATAGTAGCCTTTTTTTTCTTTCCTGCATCGAATAAAGCGATAAAATTTGCAGTTTATGAAAAACTTTCACTTTTTTGTGTTCCAATTTCTGAATTAAAAAAACACGAGATAGATAAATTATGAAGAGCAAGTTAAATAAATAAATTAAGTATATATATATATATATATATATATATATATATATATATATATATATATATATATATATATATTAAATAAAATCAAATATATATATGTATATATATATATATATATATATATATATATATATATATATATATATATATATATATATATATATATATATATATATATATATATATATATATATATTTATACCGGAGGGAAGTAGTGCTACCGAGGCGAAAAGATTACCCCCAGTTGGGTGTATAGGGTTTAAGGGTACTTCCCATCTCACGCCAGTGCCCAATGGTACTCACCATTTCGCGCTCATCTCCACTTTCTTCTATACGGAATAGGCTCTCCTTCACACACACACACACACACACACACAAAAAAAAAAAAAACACTATTAGAGACACACACAGCCTTTTAAAAAAATTAAAATGATAATTACGGCGTTAACAACAGTAGCCTCTGAGAAGTCCAGAGGGGCTGCTTCCAAAAATACCCCCTCATGCACCCATTTCCCCGTCATCACTTGTGAATTAGTGGCTTCCGGTAATGGGATTGGCACCAGCAGGACTCTGCGGTCGGCTTGTCCTGATCCAGGGTATACTTTTTTTAATTAATTTCTGCAACATTCCCGGTCTTCAATCCAATTTTTACTTTGTTGGACATCAAATTTCTTCTTCAAGACGTCACCTTTTGTTCTTGACCGAAACTCGGTTGCTTAATTGTTCTGACGGCAATCCCTACTCTGTTTCCTCATACTGTCTGTATCCTCAATTTTCAGCCAAAAGCGGTTGTTGTGCATACATGCGCAACGATGTCATTTGTTCTCGTGTCTCTAATTTAGAGTCTTCCAAATTTTCTACATAGTGGCTTAAGTTCTCTTGCTATTCTACGACTAATTTATTTGCTCTGTTTATTTATCTCCAAATTCTATTGACTATCTTAAATTTTTCGACAATCTAAACTCCAAAGTAGAGCACATTTTCTCTTCTTCTCCTTTCTCCGAAATCATCATATTAGGTGATTTCAATGTTCACCACAGCCAATAGCTTTCTTCTAGCCATCATGATACAACCTTTCATTTCGCTATTCTAAACGACCTTGAGCAGTTGGTGCAGCGCCCTAATCATAAACCTGATCCCCTTGGAGATGAACCCAACATTCTAGACCTTTTTCTAACTTCTAATACTTCTCATTATACTATCAATCTATTTCCACCTTTGTGTTCCTCTGATCACCTTCGTACCTCTGCATCCTCTTTTATCTCTTCAAGTCTTCAGCAAGAAAGACCATCTCCTAGTGCCAGGAAATGTCTGTGGCATTTTGGTGCCGAGAAGAGGTTGGACTTTCGTTCTTACTTCTTCAATTTCCTGTGGAATAATTATTGCTTCAGTGAGAGGGGTCCCTCGAAGTGGACCGAACGCATTACTGAGGTGATTCTCTCCGGCATGTAGGCGTAGATTCCATATTATTTCCCTAATTGTTATCGTGCTATTTGCCTCAGGGATGTTGCCTTCAGGGATTACCATCGTCTGCAAATTCCAGAAACTCATTCAACTTATATTTCATCAAGGAATAGTACAAAATCTATCTTTCGCAACGCCAAAAACTCTTTTCTTGGTAGAAAATGCAACAATCTTTCTGATTCCTCTTCTTTACGCCCTTTCAGGCATTTTGCAAAAAATGTCAACTCTAAATTTGCTACATCCTCTTACACTCCTCTAGTATCTTCCGACGACATAACTACCTTTTTTGCCTTCTTCTAAGTTGAACTATTCTCTCAAACTTTTGCCTCTAATTCAACCTTAAACGATTCTGGGACTTTTCCTCCACCTTCAACTCCCTCCAACTCCTATATGCCTAAAATTATAATTTCTTCTAAAAATTTCTACTCTCTCTGAGCTTAACACTAAGAAGACGTACGTTCCTGATGGTATCCTTTTGTTCTCAAAACTTGCGCTTCTAAGAAGTCTTCGATAAGGTCTGGCACAAAGCTTTGAAATCTAACCTTCCATCTTTCGGAATTTATCGTTCTCTCTGTAGTCTTCTCTCTAATTTTCTTTCCGGTAGTTCTATAGCTGGTGTTGTAGACGACCATCATTCTTCCTTTATATCTGTTAATAGTGGTGTTTCTCAGGGATTTGTTTTATCTCCAACACTTTTTCAACTTTTCACTAATGACCTTCTCTCTATTACTTAATCACCTATCCACTACAAAGTTGATAACTCCACCCTTCATTACTCCATTCAGCTTGAAATATGCCCCTCCCAGAAACATTTAATTGACGCTAGAATGGTGGCCTTGGAGCAACTGACCCTGATCTTCTCTATTTTAAATTTGGGGAGAGAAAAAATGGTTGTTTTCAATGCCTCACAAATTAGTTCCTCCATCTCTCTAATCGACATAGCCATCCACACAACTATAACATCTTCTTCGAACACATACAACTCAAGCCAATATCTACCATTAATATTTTGGGTGTTTCTCTCATGATTTTTCTTGGTAGGCTCACATTACTTCTCTTTCTAAACAAGCTTCTAAAAGGTTAGATGTTATGGTGCCATTCGTGATTTTTTTACACCACCCCAGTTGTTTTCTCTTTATAGGGGTGTTGTTCTTCCCTGCAGGGAGTATGCCTCACACATCTGGGGTGGTTCCAGTCATTCAGCTCCCCTTGACAAGGTGGAGTCTAGGACTTATCATCTTATCAATTCTCTATCTCACACTAATTCTCTCCAATCTTTCTGCTCGTCAAACTGTTACGTCGTTCTCTCTATATTATCGCTGTTACAATGGACACTGCTCTTCTGAACACTCTGGTCCTATACCTCCTCCATTGAGAAGAGCTCGTGTTCCCTTTTTCTTTTTCTTTCGAACTCTCTGACTCCAGACTTAACCGCTATTTTCAGTCTTTAATTTACTCTACTGGTAAAATCTGGAACACACTCACTTTATCTGCTTTTCCAACTTATTTTCCCAATATATATATATATATATATATATATATATATATATATATATATATATATATATATATATATATATATATATATATATATATTATATATATATATATTCTCTCTCTCTCTCTCTCTCTCTCTCTCTCTGTCTCTCTCTCTCTCTCTCTCTCTCTCTCTCTCTCTCTCTCTCTCTCTCTCTCTCTCTCTCTCTCTCTCTCTGTCTCTCTGTCTCTCTGTCTCTCTCTCTCTCTCTCTCTGTCTCTCTGTCTCTCTCTCTCTCTCTCTCTCTCTCTCTCTCTCTCTCTCTCTCTCTCTCTCTCTCTCTCTCTCTCTCTCTCTCTCTCTCTCTCTCTCTCTCTCTCTCTCTCTCTCTCTCTCTCTCTCTCTCTCTCTCTCTCTCTCTCTCTCTCTCTCTCTCTCTCTCTCTCTCTCTGTCTCTCTCTCTCTCTCTCTCTCTCTGTCTCTCTGTCTCTCTGTCTCTCTCTCTCTCTCTCTGTCTCTCTCTCTCTCTCTCTCTCTCTCTCTGTCTCTCTCTGTCTCTCTGTCTCTCTGTCTCTCTCTCTCTCTCTCTCTCTCTCTCTCTCTCTCTCTCTCTCTCTCTCTCTCTCTCTCTCTCTCTCTCTCTCTCTCTCTCTATCTCTATATATATCTATATATATATATATATATATATTATATATATATATATATATATATATATATATATATATATATATATATATATATATATATATATATATATATATATATATATATTCTAAAGACGTCTTTTCTGATCCCTCAAAGCTTAACACTAAGAGGCGTACGGTCCTGACTATATCCTTCCTGTGGTTCTCAAAACTTGTGCTTCAGTGCTTGAATTTTCCTTGGCAAACTCTTCGTCTATGTCTTTCTACTTCAACCTTCTCTTCTTATTGAAAATGTGCGTTCATTCAATCTGTGCCGAAAAAGGGGGACCCCATCTCAATCCTATAACTATCGTCTCATTTCTTTAACATCTGTTCTTTCTAAAGATTTTGAATCTATCCTTTTCAGGAATTTTTGGAAACATCTCAATTCTCCTAATCTTATCTCTGATCGCCAGTATGGCTTTTGTAAGAAACGCTCTATTGGTGATTTTCTTTCCCTTCTCTCTGACTCTTGGTCCTCCGCTCTTCGTCATTTCGATGAATCTATTGCTGTCGCGCTGGACATATCAAAAAATTTCGATAGAGTCTGTCGCAAAGGTGTAATTTCCAAACTTTCCTATCTCAAACATGTTTTCTGCTTTTCATTAATAACCTTCTCTCTCTTACTTCATTTCCTATCCACTAAAAGCCGATGACTTCACCATTTATTACTCTTTAATTTGAAAGGCACTTCTCTTAACAGCAGTTAATTGAGGCAAGGGAGGTATCCTTTGGGCAACTGACCCCCGATCTATCTCTCATTTCAAATTGGGGCAGAGAAAATATTTTTGTTTTAAATGCCACCAAAACTCAATTCCTCCATCTCTCTACTCGACACAATCTACGATGAAACTATGATACCTTCTTCAAAAACATACAACTCAAACCTTCGTCTGTCCTTAATATTCTTGTTTTTTTTCTGTGATCTTTCTTGGAAAGATTACATTACTTCTCTTCCTAAACAAGCTTCTAAGAGGTTAGGTATTTTGAGAAGCCTTCAGAATTTCTTCCCACCACCCCAGCTGCTTGCTCTTTATATGAGTGTTGTTTGCCCATGCATGGGAAACACATCACACATCTGTGGTGGTTCCACACAAAGAGCTCTTCTCGAAAAGGTGGAGTCTAGATCATTTCATCTTAAAAAGGCTGAAGGAGGAATTACGGTATGAAACGTTCACATTGGACAGTATTAAATGAGCATGTGGAAACACTTGTTATTAATTAGATTAAGGTTCTCCAGGAAAGAAACTAACTCAACTTTATTTATTTATATACATTTTTTTTTTTTTTTTTTTTTTTTTTTTATATCACCTCTGGTGGGCAAAGGCCAGAGGCCTACCAAAATTCCACCAGAGTTGGGGGAAAAAAAGGAAGCCTGGTCAAACTAAAGGCCGACATGTCCCGATACACGACGTTTGAAGGTGTGTAAGTCATAGGAAGTTGGAAAAATAGAAGAAGGGAGTGTGTTCCAGACTTTACCAGTAGAGTACATGTAGGACAGAGCATAGCGGTTAATCTGGGGTCAGAGAGTTGGACAGGAAAGGATGAGACTGTGTGGAAAGTCGAGTCGCACGAGCCCCTCTCAAAAGAGGAGGCATGCGACGAGAGAGTTCAGAGAGCAGTGTCCATTGTAATAGCGATAGTAAAGAAGAGAGTGACGCAACAATTCGACGGGCAGAAAGAGATTGAAGAGAGTTAGTAAGAGCAGGAGAGTTGATGAGACGAAATGCCCTAGACTCCACCTTCTCTAGGAGAGCTGTATGTGGTGGAACCACCCCAGATATGGGAAGCATACTCCATACAGGGGCGAACAACACCCCTATACAGAGCAAGCAACTGGGGTGGAGTAAAGAAATACTGAAGGCGCCTCAGAACACCCAACCTCTTAGAAGCTTGTTTAGAAAGAGAGGTAATGTGATCTTTCCAAGAAAGATCACGAGAAAAGGAAACACCGAGAATATTAAGAACAGAAGAAGGTCTGAGTTGAGTGTTTTCGAAGAAGATATCATAGTTGTGTGGAAGATTGTGTCGAGTGGAGAGATGGAGGAATTGAGTTTTGGTGGCATTGAAAACAACCATGTTCTCTCTGCCCCAATTAGAAATACGAGATAGATCAGAGGTCAGCTGCTCCAAGGCAACCCTCCTTGCGTCTAGTAACTGTTGTTGAGAGGGGCGCCTTTCAAATTGAAAAGAGTAATGAAAGGTGGAGTCATCAGCATAGGAGTGGATAGGAGATGAAGTAACAGAGAGAAGATCATTAATGAATAGTAGAAAAAGTGTTGGGGATAGGACAGATCCTTGAGGAACACACTGTTAATAGATTTTAAAGGAAGAGCGGTGGCCGTCTACAACAGCGGCTATAGAACGACCGGAAAGGAAATCAGAGAGAAGGTCACAGAGAGAAGGATAGATTCCGAAAGAGGGAAGTTTGGAAATCAAAGCTTTGTGCCAGACTCTATCGAAAGCTTTCGATATGTCTAGCGCGACAGCAAAATTCACCGAAATGCCGAATAGGAGGACCAAAGTCAGAGAGAAGGGAAAGGAGTCACCAGTAGAGCGTTTCTTACGAAAGCCATACTGGCGATCAGAGATAAGATTAGAAGAATTGGATGTTTCCAAATTTCCTGTTAAGGATAGATTCGAAAACTTTAGAAAGAACGGAGGTTAAAGAAATTGGACGATAGTTAGAGGGCTGAGAGGGGTCCCCCTTCTTCGGCACAGGCTGAATGAGCGCACGTTTCCAGCAAGAAGGGAAGGTTGAAGTAGAAAGACATAGCGAAAAAGTTTACCAAGGCAGGGTGCAAGCTCGAAGCACAAGTTTTGAGAACCACAGGAGGATACCGTCAGGACCGTACGCCTTCTTAGTGTTAAGCTCAGAGAGAGCAGAAATACGTCTTTAGAAGAAATTATAATTTTAGCATAAATGAGTTGGAGGGTTGAAGGAAGGAACAGCTCCGGAATCGTCTAAGGTTGAATTAGA
>SEYY01006318.1:12500-20589 GCA_009176605.1 Armadillidium nasatum | reverse complement strand
TGTATGTATGTATGTATGTATGTATGTATGTATGTATGTATGTACGTGAGAGATGGGTGAATCCGAAAACCTTAGAATCCGAATCTTGTTAATTTTTGAATTTCCCAAATCCGAATTCAGCTAGTTTTAGGATTTCTAGAATACGGATCCAGAACCCTGGAATCCGAATCGAATCCGTATACAGAACCCTCGAATCCGAATCCGGATCCACTTTCTTGAATATTTCAAATCCAAAGAATTTTGAATTCCACGAATTCGATATTATATATATATATATATATATATATATATATATATATATATATATATATATATATATATATATAATATATATATATATATATATATATATATATATATATATATATATATATATATATATATATTATATATTTTTTTTTTACAGAACCACCGCTCACGGGCAGAGCCCTTTTCAAGGAGGGGGCACACACACACATATAGAGAACTCGTTTAAACACACACATACACCTAACGCACAGCTCTCAGGTGGGCGCAGACGGAAGCCTTGAAGAGTGGAAGATTAAATACAGGAGGAAAAATAGATGAAGGTAGAGAGTTCCACAGAACAGAGGTGGCTGGAAAGAAAGAGGCACCACAACGGGCAAGCCTGGGATTTCCTATGTCCACACAAAATTGGTGCGAAAGCAGGGCACCCCTTGTGCAACGAGGACGACGCATTGGTGGAGGAATGCGAGAGGCCAATTCCCTCGAGCACCTGCCATTGTAGTACCTGTAGAAAAGAGATAGCGCACCAACGTCACGTCGCAGAGACAGAGGGTCAAGAGAGTTTGAAAGTAGGGGACAGTTAATTAATCTTTTAGCCTTTGACTCAACCCTATCCAGAAGAGAGGAGGAGCCGGAGCCACCCCAAATGTGAGAACAGTACTCCATACAAGGGCGGATAAGACCCTTATATAATTTGGAGTAACTGTTCGAGAAAGAAAAATTCTCGCAATCTGAACAGAACTCCCAGCTTCTTAGAGGCCGCTTTAGCAACCATTGTGATATGT
Organism: Armadillidium nasatum; assembly: GCA_009176605.1. Taxonomy (NCBI): domain Eukaryota; kingdom Metazoa; phylum Arthropoda; class Malacostraca; order Isopoda; family Armadillidiidae; genus Armadillidium; species Armadillidium nasatum. Next base: position 19,558 of record SEYY01006318.1, on the reverse strand, counting down.
GGTTTCCAAGATAGTTTTTGTTTATGTTAAGACCAAGAATGTTAATGTTATTTACAGGTGAGACGGGAGAGCCATCGAAGAGGATAGGAAAGTTAGGAGGTGTTTTTGAGAGGGAGATGTGAAGAAGTTGAGTTTTTAAAGAGTTGAATTTCACAAGGTTGCTATGACCCCACCGGGAAATCCCATCCAGATCGGCAAGAATTGAATTTGAAAGTTGAAGACGAGAAGCAACTCTAGAAGCAAAAGAGGGAGCAGATTTGAAATGAGTAGAAGAATGTAGAGTTGAATCATCAGCATAAATGAGTGAGCAGAGTTAGAAGTGCAGTGGAGAAGATCGTTAATGAAAAGTAAGAATAAGGTTGGAGATAAAACAGAACCCTGAGGAACACCACAGTTGACAGAAAAGGAGGAAGAGGTCGCTCCATCAACAACTGCCGAAATGGAACGATCTGAGAGAAAACTAGACAAGAGTAAGCAAAGAGAAGGAGGAAACCCAAAGGAGGGGAGCTTGGAGAGCAGTGACGCATGCCATACCCGGTCAAAAGCCTTGGATATGTCAAGCGCCACCACACAAGACTCCCCGAAGTCCCTAAGGGCAGAAGACCATAGATCAGTGAGATAGGAAAGTATGTCACCAGTTGACCTCGAGCGTCGAAAGCCATACTGGTGATCAGAAAGAAGAGAATGAGATTCCAAATGATCCAGGAAATGAGAGTTGAGAAGAGTTTCAAAAATTTTAGACAGAATACAAGTGAGAGCTATAGGGTCGATAGTTAGAAGGATCAGAGCGCTACCTTTTTCGGGATCGGTTGAACAAATGCACGCTTCCAGCATTGAGGAAAAGTATTAGTATTAAGGCATAGAGAGTAGAGCTGAACGAGGACAGGCGCTAACTCGGAAGCACACTCCCTCAGAACACGAGGGGGAATGCCATCCGGGCCACTGGCCTTCCTGACGTTCATAGATTTCAGGATCCCATGCACCTGATCATGAGTAATCACAGGCAGAGACATGGGACACCTGGGAGGAGAAGGAGTAGGAGGAGGGATGTCAGAATCAAGCAGGGTGGAATTAGATGAAAAAAGGAGGCCGAAGAGATTAGCCTTTTCAGAAGGAGTATTAGCAACAGAACCATCAGAGCGAATAAGAGGAGGAAAGGAAGATTTACAGAAGTTGTTAGAGATATTTTTGACAAGAGGCCAGAAATTTTTATCAGTAGGAGAGCCATGGAGGTCAGCGCACTTCCTTTTTATGAAAGTACGCTTAGTCCGTCGAAGAACATCCCTGCAATGATTCCGAGCTGAATGAAAATTAGCAAGAGTGATAGGAGAAGGAGAGTTTTTCCATTCACGATAAGCATTGTCTCTCTCCCGAAGGGCAAGAGAACAAGCCGTCATCGAACCATGGATTTTGAGGAGAAAAAGATTTAGTTGAAGATGGAATGAATCTGCCCATCCCGTCAAGGATTACGGCCCCTACCTTTTCATATATATATATATATATATATATATATATATATATATATATATATATATATATATATATATATATATATATATATATATATATCCTATGGTAGGCAAAGGCCAGAGGCCTACCAATCACCACCAGAGTTGGGAAATCTCCTGACAGGTCAAACTGTAAAGTAATAAGCCCCGATTCACTGCTCTATCGGAGCCTTTTTGACATGTCTATAGTGCCACAGAAAATATTAACAGAAATGGTATATGGAAGAGTACCAAGACTCAGAGAAAAATCATAGATGACTAGAAGTGTAGTTAGTCCTTACGAAATGCGACAGTTCTTCATTATACTATTCGAAATATATCCACTTGATATTCCTTTATTTGAATTCAATATTAATTGAAGTAAAATAAATTCAAAGTAAATATTAGAACATAAAATGATAAGCCTAGATAGAGTTTGCAATATTCACACAAAATTAATGTGGTGTATGGCACTCCTAATGCTGCGAGTTCTACGCAATGGTGGTGGAATGGGAAAGGTCAATTAACTCGAATATCTGGCATTAAAAGACCTATAGAAAAGAGATTGTGATTCAAAGTCATGTGGCATATATAGTTTGAAAGTAGTGGACATTTTATTTAGTTTTTCGCCTTAAACACAATCCTTATCCAAAGGACAGGCTGAGCTTCCCTCACTGCCTCCCAAATGAGCACTCCAAACATGGTAGATAAGACCCTTATTTAATTATAGTTACTGTTCGGAAGAAAAGAATTTTCCTAACCTACCATCTTTTTTGAGGCCGCCCTTGTAACTGTTGCTATATGATTTTTCGAAGAAAATTTTCTGCTTATATTAAAGCTAAAGTGTTTTTGCTATTCACAGGTGAGATGGAAGAGCCGTCGGAGGAAATAAGTTGGGAGATGTTTTTGGAAAAGAGATACGAAGACGTTAAGTTTTTAAAGAGTTGAATTTTACAAGGCTTAAGTGGTGAACCTCCTCCTCCCTCCGGGAAATCCCATTTTTTGGGGGGTTCACGGGGGCCTTTCCCCCGACTAGAGTCCAATTTCAATGGGTTGAATCCCCACAAAACGGTGTCAGGAAAAAGCGTGAGGTTAATTTGAGCTGAATGATTTGCAATTCAAATCAAAATCCCGTTAGGCTTATCTGCCCGTCGTTCTTGCCCACTATACTACTGACACTGCCATAAACTGTCAAAAGTTTTGTATACCTCATGCGCCATCACACAGGGCTAACTGTACTCTCAGTACCCTCTAAAGGAAGTGAGATAGGAGAATATATCACCAGTAGACCTCGAGCATCGAAAGCCATATTGATGACATAAGTAAAGAGAATGAGATTGCAGATAATCCTGGAAATGACAGTTGAGGAAAATTTCAAAAATTTTAGACAAAATACAAGTTAGAAGGATTTGAACGAGTACCTTTCTTTGTAATGGACTGAACGTATGCGAGCTTCCAACACAGTGGGAAAGTATTAGAACTAATAAGATGAGTAATGCCATCCATAGATCTCCGGATCTCATGCACCTGATCATGTGTGATTACAGGTAGAGACCTAGAAAACCTTAGAAGAGTAGTAAGATGAGGTATGATACAATATTCCAGGGTGGAATTAGTTGAAGAAAAGAATCTGATGAGGTTAGCCTTTTTAGTAAAGGAGAATTAGCTACAGTGCAGTCAGAGGGGATCAGAGAGAAAAGGCAGGTTTACAGAAGTTATTAGAGATGCTTTTAGTAAGAGGTCAGAAATTTTTATCGGTAGGAGGAAAGAAGTTATTCAAAATTTAATGTTACCGTAAATGAAAAGATTCCAATCAGAATCTTAATCCGGAACCTTCGAATCAGAATCCAAGTGAGTTTTGAATTTCTCGAATCCGAATCCAGAGTATGAATCTAGAATCTTCGGATTCCTAATCCACCTAATTTTTTGATCCTTCGAATCCGAATTGAATCTGAATCCAGCTAAATTTGTAATTCAAGAATCGAAATCTGAATCTACGAAAAAAATTCAAATCCAGAGTCGTATTCGCTCATCACTCATGTATGTATGTATGTATGTATGTATGTATGTATGTATGTATGTATGTATGTATTTACACAAGATATTACTAAAAAAAATGAATAACAGTTATTACATTGTGACTGAAACTTTTATCTATTTAAAAAGTATTAGTAAAAATAAAATGTCATTTGACATTTTTTAGACCTGAGGTTGAAGAAAGGCTTTGTCGTTTTATTAATACCTGAAATTAATTTTTAAAAAAAATGGAATTAAACTTGCTGACACACACACACACATATATATATATATATATATATATATATATATATATATATATATATATATATATATATATATATATATATATATATATATATATATATATATATATATATATATATATATATATATATATATATATATATATATATATATATATATATATATATATATATATATATTATATATATATATTAGAGGTGGACCGGATATCCTCATCCGCATCCGCAACTGCGGATATCCGCATCATTTTTCCAATATCCGCATCCGCGGATATCCGCAACCGCATCCGCATGCGCGGATAGTAAAAAATTACGTATCATGCAATCGATAAAAACTTTCAAAGGCAAAACTTTGTATTGAATGCAGAACCTCTTTCTGAGCGCCATACAGGCGACTATCTTGAAACTGTATTTGAAAAGATGCTGACAAAATGGAAGTGCACTGCGTAGTCAGGGATTCGGGCACAAAAATAAAAAAAAGCACTTTCTCTGGCAAGAGTGAAAAATGTAGATTGCTTTGCACACCAAACTCAGATAGTAGTTAAAAATTCCATTATGAGTCAAAAATGTGTATCCGATTTAATAACCAAATGTATTTCAATCACTCCGTTGTAGCCCAAAATGAGCTGAAGAAAATACAAACAAGATTAAATGTTCGTCCACTTTCTGTCATGCAAGATATTCAAGCACGCTGGAATAGTAGTTTGCATATGCTTGAGAGGATGAGCGAAATTAATGAGGCCATTTGCCTTTATGCTTCAAGCAGCACAAAAATAAAGCCTCTAACAGCTGACGAAAATGACATTTTAAATAATTGTATTAATATCCTTAAGCCTTTTGAAGAATTAACAAAGACTATAAGTTCAGCTGAATCATGTTTGTCAGATGTGATACCACTTGTTTCAACATTGAAAGTTGTGTTAACAAATGTTATTAAGTCTAAGGGAGTTTCAAGGATGACTGAAACATTAATGAAGGAGATGAACGACAGATTTGAAAACCTGGAAAATGATGATGCTTATACAATTGCAACCTTTTTAGATCTTAGGTACAAAACAAAATTTTTTAAACCATTTGTTTCTCAGAATGTTAAAATCAAATTAGGATGCTTATGCGATGAGATGATAGAAACAGCTAAAATAACGCCTTTCAAGAAAAAGCAAAAGCTCTCAGATACAAAAGAAACAAAATCTTCTAGCTTCCAGCAGCAATGAAGAATCACAGTCAGAAGTGTCAAAGGATACAATATCGATTATTGAAAATTATCTGAAACTCCCACGTTTGGAGGCAGATAAAGACCAACTGGTTTGGTGGAGAGATAATTGCAAAAGTTTCCCTTTTCTTGCTGAGCTGGTAAGGACTTATTTAGCATGTCCTTCAACTAGTGTTGCTAGTGAGCGTCTTTTCAGTGGAGCAGGCCTCATTTACGACGAAAAGCGAATCAAACTTTCACCTGAAAGAGCCCAAAAGCTTTTATTTCTAAAAAATAACTTACCAATTATTAACTTCAAATGGAATATGTGAAACTGTGAAGTGTGAAGGTAATACTGAATTACTGGCTCTATATATATATATATATATATATATATATATATATATATATATATATATATATATATATATATATATATATATATATATAACCTTTTTCCAAATGGGTGGAGGTTGGGGAAAGAGGTTGGTGGGGTGTTCAAGAGTTGGGTCCTCGTCCCACACCCTGGTAACATAGATTCTGGATATTATATTTAAAATTCCAAGAATCTATGGCAAAAACTCCTAAAAAATTAAACTATCCGCATCCGCATCTGCGGATATCCGCAATTGAATATCCGCAACCGCATCCGCATCCGCTGATAGTAAAAAATTACTATCCGGTCCACCTCTAATATATATATATATATATATATATATATATATATATATATATATATATATATATATATATATATATATATATATATATATATATATATATATATATATATATATATATATATATATATAATATATATAAAAAAAAAATAAAAAAAAAAAAAAAAAAAAAAAAAAAAAAGTTTTTTTTTTTTTTTTTTTTTTTTTTTTTTTTTTTTTTTATTGAACTGAATTGAACTGAATTGGTAATTACTGTTAGAAACATATATTTATTTGCTGTGTCATGCCGATTGTGGAGAATATAATTTCAACCAGTAAAAAAAAAAAAAAAAGAAAAACATGGTAACTTTAATGATTCACTTGTTACACGAATAACTGAATCTTAAAAATGCATAAATTGTTTCTTGATGTGTTTAAGCTTTGAGATTGAAAGAAATAATGAAAGAAATGCTTTAAAGAAATGGAACAACGAGATCCCGTTGTTAATCTTTATATACTCTAAAGATCCCAATATACCTACTTTACCTTCTAGATAATTAGCTGAGATGTAGGGAAAATTTCGGTTTGTAAAATGATTGGAAATAATTTCTGCTGAAGTAAGCAAGAGTCACTTCTTCAGTAATTACCCTCACGATTCAAATTACAAAATTATATTTTGTGTGAAGATGTAACTTCTGTAGATGTCAAATCATAGTTGAAGACTTTAGATCAATATCAGCATTTTTGTAAAGCAAATATAATAACTTAAAATTTCAATTTTAATGTTTCAGCATAAGTTTTAATATCTTATCAAAATTAAGTTTCAGAGAAAAAAACAGATTATAAAATAAATCCATGGCTATTATAAATATTTAAAGATTCAGAAATTTGAAGACAAGAAGGGATTTAATAAAAAAAAATACTTCAGCCAATTTGCAGTGGTTTACATGTTCATCTTCGACTTTCTAGAATTTATTTGATAAATTAGTTTTTGGTGTAGGAGAGAGTATTGAGGGACCAAATGATCTCAAGGAAAGAAGAGAAAAAAGTTAAAACAATTATTATTATACAAGCTTAGAAGTGTTGTAAGATTATTTAATTTACAAACACTATATTAAAATTCAGCAGAAGCAAACCTATTTTTCAGTAAAATCATTTTGAATAATTTAAGTGCGCCAGCTTTTTCTGGGCTGCGGAAATTAAGCTTAGTAAAGGAGATAATAAGCCTAAATATGTAAACCTTCAAGAAAATGTCCGTTTTTATTTTCGCAGGTTATAATCTAAGAGTATTGAAATTAGATTACTTCTATTAAAGCTTTTAAGTTTTTGAAGTAGATTTTATTTTATTTTTTAAAGAGTAAACTAAAGCCACTTTTACTTTCAATATAAAAAAGTTATATTGAATTTCTTTTTTTCAGCAAGCTACGTTCATTTTCTC
>SEYY01006318.1:0-10000 GCA_009176605.1 Armadillidium nasatum | reverse complement strand
ATGGATTGACTTATTTAAAGTTTTTAAAAATAAATTTATTATTTTGCTGTGGAGTCTAGAAAATCTGTGAATTTGTCCTACTTGGACACCATCAAAATGTAATCGAAAAAGTCATATATATATATATATATATATATATATATATATATATATATATATATATATATATATATATATATATATATATATATATATATATATATATATATATATATATATATATATATATATATATATATATATATATATATATATATCGATTTTATATATATATATATATATATATATATATATATATATATATATATATATATATATATATATATATATATATATATATATATATATATATATTTCTCACCTTTCTCACCATACTCCTGTAGGTGCTAGCACCTGTCAGCTGTCTCGAACGAAATTCCTCCATCGCTCACGATCTCCATACAGCATTGTCTCTTCCACTTCTTCCATAGTTTTTCCCCTTCTCTCCATCGCCGTCCCAACGCAGTCACTCCATCTCATCCTCGGTCTCCCCACTCCTCTCCTCCCCTCCTGCCTCCATTCATAATACCTTCTCGCATATCTATCCTCGTTCATCCTCTTCACATGTCTGTACCATCTCAACTGCCCCCTTCTCCACAAGGTCCAGCACACTCTCCACTCCAAGCCCTGCCCTCACATCCTCGTTTCTCACTCTATCCATCCTTGTCACTCCCGCTATCAACCTTAGCACCTTCATTTCACAAGCCTGTATTTTACTTTTGGCTTTTGTATTGAGCGTCCAGACCTCGTGTCCATACATTAATACAGGTCTCATTATGTTTGTATATAAAATGGTTTTAACCTTCTTCGAGATGTTCTTATCCTTGAGCAATGGATACAGCAAGGCAAATGTCCCATTAAACTTTCCAATTCTATGGTTCAGCTCCAAAGACATATCATTTTTAACACCACAGCATACTCCAAGATATTCGAACTGATCCGTTTGTTTCAGCATTACATCCCCCAATCTTATGTTCAACTCATCCTGGGCCCTGCTTACAAACATTACTTATGTTTTCTTCTTATTAATTTTCATTCCTTTTGCAGTCAAAACCTCGTCCCACTTTGTGACACATCTTTGTAGCTCCTCCTCCGTTTCCGAAACCAACGCCAGATCGTCTGCGTATCCGAGTATCTCCCCGTCCACCTCTCTCCTCACCAACCTCCCACAAAAGTCCAAAAAAATTATAAACAGAATTGGGGAGATCACACTTCCCTGTTTCACTCCAGTCGTAATCTGAACCAGTTACTATCGTCTATCTGCGTTTTTACTTTGCAGCAGCTATCAACATATGTGTTCTTTATTGCTCTTATCAACTTCGTTGGTATTCCATATTCTCCTCCTCCCAACACCCTCCACAACTCCTCCCTCGGCACTCTATCAAATGCCTTTTCTATTATATATATATATATATATATATATATATATATATATATATATATATATATATATATATATATATATATATATATATATATATATATATATATATATATATATATATATATATATATATATATATATATATATATATATATGTAGTAGTCATGTAAATATAATTATTAAATTTAAGCAACCTTATTTTATACATAAAACATTGTGAAATAAAAGCTATATTTTACATATAGTTTATTTAGGATTGAAATATATATAGATTTAATTTGTGTTCCAAATTCTCTTTACGCTTGCCACGTCGGCTAATGATGGGCAAGCAGAGGTTTCAAGTCTTTATGGCAAAAAGCCGTTTAGATATCTGCTTCGCTTTATGTTAAGTGGTTCACATAATTCTGCATTCCTCTTGGAACTTAAATTGATGGCTGATTTTGTAATAAAATTATTCATAATCATAAAAAATTATGCTATCTATATGTAAAGTTTTGTATTTAAATAAAGTGCCCATCTCTACAAAATCTATTAATCACTAAATGTATATATATATATATATATATATATATATATATATATATATATATATATATATATATATATATATATATATATATATATATATATATATATATATATATATATATATATATATATATATATATATATATATATATATATATATATATATATATATATATATATATATATATATATATATATATATATATATATATATATATATATATATATATATATATATATATATATATATATATATATATATATATATATATATATATATATATATATATATATATATATATATATATTCGTACTATTGATATACTTAAATCAACAAAAGGCTATTAATGAACCTTGACTTACTTGTTCATTAACAATTAACTATAACAAATTTCCTTCTATAACATATTATGAAAATAGAAAACGCGATTATTTACTCAAGACAAAAGCTAAAGAATTTTATGGCAATATAAATATTTTAAATAAAAATCGTATATATATATATATATATATATATATATATATATATATATATATATATATATATATATATATATATATATATATATATATATATATATATATATATATATATATATATATATATATATATATATATATATATATATATATATATAAGATAAAGGATTTCAGCGTTCTCCCTTTAAGTTAAGATCAAGGAGAGATTAAGGGGGAGGGAGGGGGAGAGAATTTTGTTTGTAATTAAAATTTTTTCCAAAATGTTGTGATTTAATTTTTTTTAATGTTCAAGAACTTTAAAAAACTCCTTTCTAATTAATTGTTTAGAACTCAAGATTCAATATACAAATATACAAATTCTGTTATGGTCAAAAAAATATATATTTTTTTATCTTGATTTTTAAGGAAGGAATACCATCAGGACCATAAGCCTTCTTAGTGTTAAGCTCAGAGAGAGCAGAAATGATATCTTTAGAAGAAATTACAATGTTAGGCGTAAATGAGTTGGAGGGGGTTGAAGGAGGAGGAATAGCTCCGGAATCGTCTAAGGTAGAGTTAGAGGCAAAAGTATGAGCGAAGAGTTTAGCTTTAGTAGAAGGTGAAATGGCACTTGTGCCATCAGAAGAGACTAGAGGAGGGAAAGAGAAAGAAGCAGAGTTAGAGTTGGACATTTTTTGCAAAATGCCAGAAAGGTCGAGAGGAAGAAGAAGCCAGAAAGATTATTATTGCATTTGCTGCGGAGAAAAGAGTTTTTGGTATCACGAAAAATAGATTTTGCACGATTCCGGGATGAAATATAAATTGAATGAGTTTCAGGAGTTTGAAGACAACGGTAATCTCTGAAGACAACATCCTTCAGCGGATAGCGAGAGAACAAGTCCAAGGTTTGTTAGGTTTAGTAGAAGGGAAAGAATATGGAATGTACGCCTCCATGCCAGAGAGAATCACCTCGGTTATGCGCTCAGCACACTCCGAAGGACCCCTCCCACGAAAGCAATAATCATTCCATTGGGAAATCAGAGAAGTACAACCGCAAGTCAGACCAGTTAGCAGCACCGAAGTGCCACAAACGTTTCCTCGCCGAAGGTAGGGGCCGTTCTTGCGGAAGACTTGAAGAGACAGAACAAGATACGGAGATTAGAAGGTGATCGGATGAACCCAGAGGAGGAAAGAGTTTAACAGTATAAGGAGAAGGATAAGAAGTAAGGGAAAGATCAAGTATGTTGGGTTCATCACCAAGACGGTCAGGGATACGGGTAGGGAGTTGCACCAACTGCTCAAGGTTGTTCTGGATAGAAAATTGTAGGCGAGTTCACCGGCTGGATCATGAGAACTAGATGAAAGCCATTGGCGGTGGTGAACATTGAAATCACCTAAAACGATGATTTCGGAGAAATGAGAAGAAGACAGAATGTGCTCTATTTTGGAGTTTAAATAGTCGAAGAATTTTGTATAGTCAGTAGAATTAGGAGATAAATAAATAAATTTTTAGTAGTAAAATTGCATGAGAGCTTTAGCCATAAAGTAGAGAATTCATGAGACTCCAAATTAGAGACACGAGAGCAAATAACATCGTTGCGCACATATGCGCAACAACCGCCTTTGGCTGAAAATTGAGGATAGAGACAGTAGGAGGTAACAGAATAAGGGTTGTTGTTAGCACACTCAAGCACCTGAGTTTCGGTTAGAAACAAGAGATTAGGTTTAGAAGAAGAGAGATGGTGTTCGACAAAATGGAAATTAGAAAAAAGACCACGAATGTTACAGAAATTAATGAAAAAAGAAGACCGTGCAACGGGGCAAGCCGGATGCCGGATCATGGCTGCACCATCCCCATCATCGGAGGCCGCTAACTCCCAGATGATGATGGGGTGAGGGGTGAAGGTTGAGGGGCATTCTTTGGATGCTGATCCTTGAATCATCTCCAAGGCAGCTCTGATTTTTGCCATTTTGTTTTGTTTTGTTTTATAAAGATATTGTAAGAGTAAGCGCTTGTAAATATGTGGGAACATGTGAAGAAATGGGGTGGAGAGGTAGTGGGAGCATAGACACTCCAGTATGAGGCGAGGGTACACTAGAGACCCTCTGAAAAGGTGAAACGCGAAAAGGAACGAACCAAAGGGCAACGGAGTGAAACGGAATGGTCTAGCCCATCCTATCACTCCGCGGGTTATGCCCAATGGGGGGTACTTGCATCGCTTCGGACGGCGCTACGTCCTCCCCCTATATATATATATATATATATATATATATATATATATATATATATATATATATATATATATATATATATATATATATATATATATATATATATATATATATATATATATATAAGTATATAAGACAGAGAAAAATGCCTTCTTTTTTGGGAAGGCGGAACGTAGCTCGGTGGTAGAGCCTTCTGTACATTGTCAGACGGCGACGCTGTTGTCAATGGGTTCGAATCCTGGCGTGCGGAAAATTTTTCTGTCTTATATTGCTAATTTAGTCTAACAGTTGTTGTGCCCATGTTGGCGTTGCTTGACATTGGTTGGTTGCTCCTGAAACCCAGGAGCACCAAGCAGAATGCCATTGTAGCCCCAGTAGGGGTCCCAAGCACTCTCCTATATATATATATATATATATATATATATATATATATATATATATATATATATATATATATATATATATATATATATATATATATATATATATATATATATATATATATATATATATATATATATATATAAATAAAATTCTTAAATAAAAATAGTTGTTTTATTGAATTCCAAACACTTATATTAAACGACGTTTCGGGAATCTTCTCTTTCCCATCATCAGGTTCTTAAAGTTATGTAATATCACATAAATCTTCGATAGTAAATTATTTTGCAAAATATAAATAATAAATTAATAACAGAGGACTTTTTTTACCAAAACAGGATCAACACACATTTAGAATAATTGCAACTGAAAAAGACCGCTGTCATATATTCAGTTTCTCTTATTCTAAATGTTTGTTGATTCTGTTTTGGTTAAAAAAGTGCTCTGTTATTAATTTATATTTTATATTTTGCAAAATAATTTACCATCGAAGATTTATATAATATTAAATAAATCAGAGAGAAGGATAGATTCCGAAAGAGGGAAGTTTGGAAATCAAAGCTTTGTGCCAGACTCTATCGAAAGCTTTCGATATGTCTGGTGCAACAGCAAAAGATTCGCAGAAATGCCGAAGGGCGGAGGACCAAGAGTCAGAGAGAAGGGAAAGGAGATCACCAGTAGTGCGTTTCTTACGAAAGCCTACTGGCGATCAGAGATAAGATTAGAAGAATTGAGATGTTTCCAAATCTTCCTGTTAAGGATAGATTCGAAAACTTTAGAAAGAACGAAGGTTAAAGAAATTGGACGAGAGTTAGAGGGTTGAGAGGGGTCCCCCTTCTTCAGCACAGGATGAATGAATGCACGTTTCCAGCAAGAAGGGAAGGTAGAAGTAGAAAGACATAGGCGAAAAAGTTTACCAAGGCAGGGTGCAAGCTCGGAAGCACAGGTTTTGAGAACTACTGGAGGGCTACCATCAGGACCGGTCGCCTTCTTAGTATTAAACTCAGAGAGAGCAAAAGTGACGTCTTTAGAAGAAATTATAATTCTAGGCATAAATGAGTTTGAGGGGATTGAAGGAGTAGGAACAGCTCCGGAATCGTCTAAGGTTGAATTAGAAGCAAAGGTTTGAGCCAAGAGTTCAGCTTTAATGGAAGGCAAAACGACAATTGTACCGTCAGAAGATACTAGAGGAGGGAAAGAGGAAGAAGCAAAGTTAGAGTTAAATTTTTTTGCAAAATGCCAGTAAGGGCGTGAGGAAGTAGAACCAGAAAGATTGTTGCATTTTAAACGGAGAAAGGAGTTTTTAGTGTTACGGAGAATAGAATTTGCACTATTCCGGGATGAAATATAAGTTGCATGAGTTTCTGGAGATTGAAGAAGACGGTATTTCCTGAAGGCAGCATCCCTACGACAGATAGCATAAGAACATGTAGAGTTAAAAAAAGGTTTGTTGGGTTTAGTAGAAGGGAAAGAATATGGAATGTATGCCTCCATGCCAGAGAGAATCACCTCGGTTATGCGCTCTGCACATTCAGAGGAACATCTCCCACGAAAACAGTAATCATTCCATGGAAAATCAGAAAAGTACGACCGCAAGTCAGATCAGTTAGTGGCACTGAAATGCCCGAAACGACTCCTCGCCGAAGACGGGGGCCGTTCCTGCGGAAGACTTGAAGAGAGAGGACAAGATGCGGAGATAAGAAGATGATCGGATGAACCCAGAGGAGGAAAGAGTTTAACAGTATAAGGAGAAGAATAAGAAGTAAGGAAAAGATCAAGTATGTTGGGTTCATTACCAAGACGGTCAGTGATACGGGTAGGGAGATGCACCAACTGCTCAAGGTGATTTTGGATAGAAAATTAGTAGGCGAGTTCACTAGCTGGATTATGAGAGCTAAATGAAAGCCATTGTAGGTGATGAATATATATATATATATATATATATATATATATATATATATATATATATATATATATATATATATATATATATATATATATATATATATATATATATATATATATATATATATATATATATATATATATATATATATATATATATATATATATATATATATGAATTGAAATGCAAATATTAACCTTTATTATATTTACTGTAGCAATTTGGTTCTAAATTGAGCTTCATGTAAATCGTTATACAACGCAGAGATATTATTTGAATAAATTCTATAATTAATTAAATTTCTTATTGCTGGAAAAGCCTAATGCATGGAATGGAAATCTATTATTTAATCGTACGTCTGGAAGTTATGTTTTATGAAGTAATTAATCATTCATACATTAAGTGGGTACATGAAATGGTTCACTATTAGTTCACTAATTAGTTAACTTCTGTTGATAAAATTTGTATATAAACATTTCAGTGAATAAGTAGGATTTAAAAAAAGGTAAGATTAAGTATGAAAAAGAAAAGGAGATTACTAGTTGAGCGAATAAGATTACAAATTAAAATGATTGGCTGACTTGGTTTTCAAAGAACATTTTGTTAATAATCACTTTTTTTATTTTTGTATTAAATTGAATTTGCCATTATTTTACTGAATTTTATAAATACGTGATCAAATATTAAATAATAAAATTATTTTAGATTTTATTAAATTAGTTAAAATTATATTTCCCTCTTTTATTTGCTGAATGAAAATATTTCGCTTTGTTAAAATCAATCTCCAGTTTGAGAATGCGCATCGAAAAAAGATTATTATTCAATTTAAAACAAATAGAGGGTCTGAAAACAGTATAGATTTACGTCATTGCACTGGGCCTAGCTTAATAATGTTTGCTTTTAAGCTTTAATTAAAGTCTCATTTGTAAACTATTCAGGTAATGTATATATATATATTTTAAAGTAAATATATTACTGTAATAATTTATGATACTGTGCAAAGATGTCATAATTACACAATATTACACAGCAGGACATAGCTTGTACCTGCCAGGATCATATTCTAACGTGACAAAAGAAATATAAATAGTTTGTCATATAAATTTAAAGAAAAAAATTACATTTATTATATATATATATATATATATATATATATATATATATATATATATATATATATATATATATATATATATATATATATATATATATATATATATATATATATATATATATATACTTTCTTTAGCACATTCTGTATAATGTGAACACGAATCGATCATCATACCTACGGGATAAAACAGGGATATCCCAATCCTGAGAAGGAAGACCCCAAACGTAAGCTACACCGAAATATTTACTTTCCATTTCCTTGATTAAATCGTTAAAGCTTAGTATCTGGTCACCTACCAATTTTTCAGGAATACCACCAGGAAACTTCTGAGTTCTCTGGACTCAGCAGTATAAGGAGGCAAAATATAAATAATAGATTTTATTTGTGCCATTCGTTGGAGGATAAACAGTTGAGGAAGGGTTCTGTTCGTCCACCGTAAAGAACATCATCGATGACAAGGCGATGATTGGCAACCTCGTTACTCTTTTAGCATATGAAACTATAACTTATTTCATAATTTCCGTTCTATGGGTGGAGGATGTGCCTACGTTAACACTAACACTCCAAGGTAACAAATCTTGTGAATCTTGAATCTCCTAAAAAAAGATGTCCTGTGGCTTAAAATCTTTCTTTCTACCACTTACAATAATCTTGTGCTTCTGCTACTGTTCTCCCTAATAAAACAGATTTTTCGTACGTATTATTTGAATTTACTACTCACGAGACTGTTAAATCTCATTCAGGTACTGAGATCCTCTATTTATGGGATCTCGATGTTGGATCTTCTCATATTGGAGTGACTGCTTTGACTTTGAAGACTCCTCGATTTCTGCTGAAAAGGTGTGGACTGCAATCGTTGATCAGATTACCAGTTTCATACTTTTCTTTTCTAAATTTTTTTTTCTCCTCAAAATCCATGGGTCGTTCGTGCTTGTTCTCGAGCATTCAAGCTAGAGGCAACACGTATTGGGCGTTGCAAAATTCTCTTTCTATCATTCTTGCCATCTTTCATTCCACTCGGAATCGTTGCAAGAATATTATTAGACGAGAAAAGCGGACTTTCATCAAACGAAACTGCACTGACCTAAGTTCTCCTGTTGAAATCTTTCTCCCCTATTGCAAAAAATAAATAAATAAAGTAAATAAAAATAAAAAATAGGGAAATTTACACGAGTTGATTTTTTCCCTTTGTTCCCTCTGATGGCTTTGTTGCACATGCTCATACCGAAAAGACTAATTTTCTCGATCTCTTTCGCTCCTCTGATTCATCTCTGGCTATCCTCATCGTTTTCCTTCTCCTATTTTTTAACTGTAATTACATTAGATTAGGAGTTTGAGCTACTACAATCTATGAACATATAGGAAGACATTCCTTTTTGAGTTTTGAAAGGAGTGCGATTCTAAGTTGGCTCCGTCCCTTTCCCACTTTCAACTATTCTTCCAATGCTCCAATACTAGTACTTTCAGTCAGCGTGGGAAGCGCGCATTTATCCGGCCTGTTCCGAGGAAAGGTAGCTTATCTGAATCCCTCTGTCTCCTTGTAGCTCTCACTTATATTCTGTATAAGATCTTTGAAACTTTTCTCAACTTTCTTTAGTTGGATCATCTGGAATTCCATTCTTTTCTTTCCGGTCATCAATATGGCTTTTGGCGATAGAGGTCTACAGATGATTACTTTACTATCTCAGATTTCTGATCTTCTGCCCTTAGGAACTATGAAGTGTCTTATGTGTTGGAGCTAGACATTTCTAAGGCATCTGAAAGAGTATGGTGTGCGTCACTACTATCCAATCTTCTCTTCGTTGGATTTTCTCCTTTTTGTTCACTTGTGTCGAGTATTTTTTAAGGCGTTCCATATTGGCTGTTGTTGATGGGACAACTTCTATCCCTTTAAATAGTGGTGTTCCTCAGTGTTCTGTTTTATCTACTACTCTATTCCTATTCTTTATTGATGATC
>SEYY01006317.1:0-44171 GCA_009176605.1 Armadillidium nasatum | reverse complement strand
TCGTTTTAATCTTGCTCTTATGTGACATGTCGAACATAAACGAGACGGATTTCTGGTCAGTAATCAAAGTGAACGGACGAGGCAACAAATAATGCCTCCAATGTCGAATAGCCTCGATGATGGCGTATGCCTCTTTTTCAAGAGAACAATGTCCCCTCTCCGAAGGGGACAAAGATCGGGAGAAGAAGGCTACAGGGCGACCTTCCTGATTTAGGGTAGCAGCGATAGCTTCGTCAGATGCATCCGTTTCCAATACGAAGGGTAGAGTGTCATCAACATGGGAGCGAACTGCATTCAGGATTGCGTTTTTCAGAACAGAGATGGCCTCTATCGCTGGAGTAGTTAATGGGAAAACAGCATTAATAAGAGGTCGGAGTTTATGAGAATAACGAGGAATCCAGCGTGAGTAATATGCGAAAAGACCCAAGAGTCTGGAGAGCGATTTTGCGTTGGATGGAATAGGGAGGTCTAAAAGTGGCTGCATACGTGAAGGGTCAGGACGAAGCTTCCCATATGATATCTCATAACCGAGAATGCGTATAGAAGTGAGCGAAAATTGACATTTCTCATGACTAAAAGTCATATTAAAACGTTTAGCACAATCCAAAAAACGAGTAAGATTCCGGTCATGTTCTTCTTGAATGTATCAGTTAATTCATGTTCATTCATGTCGATAACCCTCTGAAAGCAGGACACGCCATTAGTGAGGCCAAAACTAAGGCGACAGAATTGATAGAGTTTCCCATCAGCTTCGAAAGCAGTAAAAGGCTTGTCATCAGGATGAAGAGGTACACAGTGGTAAGCACTTCTGAGATTCACAGAGCTATACACTTTATAAGAAGCGATTTTGTTGGCCAAAGTATCCAGAGATGGGAGGGGATAAGCATCAAGATAGGTGTAGCGATTTACAGTAGCAGAGTAGTCTATGACCATTCTCTTTTTCTTTTTACCTTGCACTTGATTGACAATATGAATCTGAGCACGCCAGGGAGAATTGCTTGGCTCGATAATTCCTTCAGACAGCAGTCGTTGTATCTCATCCTTAATAAATAAGACGTCAGAAGAACTGTACTTCCTAGATTTCACAGCAATAGGTCTACAATCTGGAGATAAGTTGGAAAAGATTCTTGGGGGAAGTATCTGAAAAGGAGCCAGAGCGCAAACTTCCAAGTGTTTTTTAGTTCCTCCAAAAGAGAGTTTAAGGGACGAATGTTGCTTCAAAAAAGGTATACCCAGAATTACATCAGTACAACAGTTGGGCATAACGAGGAAACGCTCATCATACTGTCATGGCAACAAGAAGAGACAGAAGATGTCCACGAAGAGGAAGCCATTGCAATAGTTCCCACGTAAGGAGTTGTAGGCAGGCTCAATCTAGAGACAAGACAATGGGACACAAAATTCTCTGAGCTACCAGTATCGATAAGAGCTCGAACTTCATGGTTCGAGATGGTGATACTCAAGGATGAGGATTGTAATCCAGGAGGAAAAGTTGAAGCAGATGTCGTGAACGAGTACACCTTGGTGAAGGCAGCCACCTCAGGTCTTGATATAGGGGTATTGGTAGATCTGCAAGCCCTCGCAAAATGACCTCTTTTATGACATGAAGAGCATAAGGCTCCTCGAGCAGGGAAAACAGCCCGGTCATGGGTAGGTCTTTTTCCACAGAAAAAACATGGTCGTTTTTGCGAAGTAGTGACCAATGCTGCGGCTTCCATATCTTCATGGCCGGTTGTGGAGGAAGGTGGAACGGGAGAAGAGACTACTGCAAGATTTCCGGGAGCTTCATAAGTCATAGCATCTTGATGAGCTAGCTCCAGTGCACGAGCTTTATCAATTGCACTCTCAAGGGGCAATTCACGAAATTCCAAAAGTCGCGTTCTGACATGGGGGGATTTCAGGCCGGATATAAAAGAATCTCTGATATACTCATTCCTATAAGTGGAAGCAGTTACATCTCGAAAAGCACAATCAATACTCAGACGCTGTAACTCTCTAGCATATTCATCAATAGATTCCTGAGGGAGTTGCTTTCGAGTCATGAGAGAGTGACGAGCAACAACATCACTAGGAGGTTTCACAAATATAGAGGTCAAGGACTGGAGAGCGGCTTCGTAAGTACGACACTCAGAAATCAGTTCGAAATTGTTTGGAGATAAAGATCCAGCCAGAACTCCCAAAGACAAGTCCTGAGATTCCTCGGGTATTGCAGAAATATATTGAGTGAGTACAAATTTCCGGTGCTTGAAGACTCTGGGAGCATCTTGAGATGTAGGTTCAATGTCCAGTGTAATGAGACGCAATATTCTGCCAACAGCATCCATATCCCCTAGAAGTCTTCAGAAATAAAATTGAGGGGCAAAGACTACTAAGAGGAAGTCAGGCTTTTATTTCTGTAATAGACAATAAACAAATAACTAGTAACAATAATAACAACAATAACAATAATAATAACAACATAATATAATAAGAGCAATAATACCTGAAGATTTGTAGTAGGGTTTCGAGGTTATGGGGTAACGATCCCAAGAGAGGTCCGAGGTGTATCTTCATCGAAGAGTTTGGTGAGAATAAACCAAACCTCCAAAAGACAGCTATATATACACAAATCTTTGTTCGTATGTTTGTTTCGCTGGTTGGTTGTTGAATATAAAATACCTCAATATATATATTTAAAAATTTTATTTAGGAAATTAATATAGTTAATATAAACTAGTTATATTATCAATTATTGTTAATTTAATTTGATTGTTGACTTTGTTATATTGAAAAAAAAAATTTTTTTTTTTTTTTTTTTTTTCAAAGTTCAAGGAAAAAAAAATTTTTACTTAAATTTTTATAACAGTTTCCTTTATGTCCAGGTAGGTAGGTAAGGTAGTTGTTCGATCCAGGTATGGTAAGGTAAGGTGCTCAGGTGACTTCTTCTTGAGAAGAGGAGCGGTCAACAAAATCTCTCTGGATCGATGATTTTGGAGTAAAATGGTAATGGAACGTCTCTACGTCAAATGAATCGATGAGAGCTCGAAATGGTGAATTGGATGAAGCTAATGCAGGTATGGATCCACAGTAGCAGTCAATATGTTATAATGTTATGGATTGTTTAGAGTTATTTCAACCAGAGTCGTCAGAAAGAAAGAAAAAAAAATTTATGTTCCCGATGTCAGATCAACTTTTAATCGCTGGTTTCTACTTAGTTATGGTTGGTAGTGTATAGATATACAGAAATCGGTGGTAGTATACATGTGTGTGTATGTATATATATATATATATATATATATATATATTATATATATATATATATATATATATATATATATTATATATATATATATATATATATATATATATATATATATATATATATATATATATATATAAATTTTCAAAATTTTTGAAATTAATTCTGCGGGTTTAATCCTATAAGGTTTGGCGATATTCAAATCCAATGAATTTTTGGATTTGTAAATTATATTGTGAATTTATGAAGAAATTCAAATATTTGTTATGGATTCAAAATGTAGGTAAATACAATATTTTGAAGGCAGGAGGACGTCTCCCCCGGTGAGAAAACACAATGGCAGGAATGGTAAACCTTATGGTGAAAAGGCAAAAATGTCCCAACGAAAAAGACGAGGGAAAAATGCAAAAAAAAAATGGAAAAACAACGCAGGAAAAATCAAAATCCGAAAAACTAACAGAATGAAACAGGAACGACTGGCGTAGGGTAAGCCATATTTACTGCTTTTTAGTCAAGGTAGTATATGAAATAAATCTAAGGTAGTTACTCACCAAAATATGATCAAATAAGTCTGTAGCGCAACGGGATTTTGTAATTAATGTTTCCTTGACTGTAAGCAGGTAATTCTCAATCTTTTCACTAACTCAATAATTTATTAGCTTAAGATGAACGATAATTGTTATATATATATATTTTAGGTAGGAAGAATAAAATCTATAAAAAGAATTTTATTTAAAGTAAGAAATATATATATGACACAATTATTTTATGGAATAAAAATCGGAAATGAAATGAAAACTGTTAAACAAAGTTTTCATTTGAAGCAAAGATTTTGCTACACAACAAAATTTATAAATATTATTAAATATATATATTAATAATATATATATATATATATATATATATATATATATATATATATATATATATATATATATATATATATATATATATATATATATATATATATATATATATATATATATATATATATATATATATATATATATATATATATATATATATATATATATATATATATATATATATATATATATATATATATATATATATATATATATATATATATATATATATATATATATATATATATATATATATATATATATATATATATATATATATATATATATATATATATATATATATATATATATATATATATATATATATATATATATATATATATATATATATATATATATATATATATATATATATATATATATATATATATATATATATATATATATATATATATATATATATATATATATATATATATATATATATATATATATATATATATAGTCTCATCGAAAATCTTTTTAAATTTGGTTCTTACATTCCTTTGATTATAACCCATTCAGATGCATTAAGTATTGTAGAATTTTCAAAAGTTATTTCCTGACTTTATTATTTTTTTCAATTTTTTTTTTTTGAATTATGGATTTGGTATATTTTCAAAGGCAGTTTTAAACCGTGGAACCTTTATTGGAGAATATAAGGGGGAAATACTTAGCGAAGAAGAAGGAGAACAAAGACTTAAAACCCCTGGAAGAGGATATCTATTTTTTTATGAACATAATTCCAAAACCTATTGGTATATATATATATAGATATATATATATATATATATATATATATATATATATATATATATATATATATATATATATATATATATATATATATATATATATATATATATATATATATATATATATATATATATATATATATATATATATATATATATATATATATATATATATATATATATATATATATATATATATATATATATATATATATTTTTTTTTTTTGACCTATTTTTTTTTTTTTTTTTTCATTTTATATATTCAGTAAAAATGAAAATTTGTAAATTTTTATTAAAACCATGCATTGTAGTAGTTTCTTTATTACAAGGTTTATATTTTATGATTCTAAAAATTGAAACTATATTTTTTTTTATCCTAAATATTTTCTATTTCAACTTTAAAGCTACAAATAGAAGATAATTATTGTTAATGAAATTTGTAAAATTTCATATATTTTCAATGAAATTTGTTTTATGTCTTTATGCACAACTTATTTTTAATTGAATTTAATTTTCTTCAGCATTGATGCAGAAAAAAATAAGTCTACAAATATTATTTCATTTGTAAATGATGGAGGAAAGAAAAATTCAAACTGTATTATGAAAAAGATTTTTGTGGGTGATACTCCCCATCTTTGCCTCTTCGTTAAAGAGCATTGTGAAGTTCCTGAATTTACTGAACTTTTATACGATTATGAGGAAAAATCTGAGTACATGTACTGGAGGAACGTAAGTTGTTGTTTATTTTTATCATTATTTGTCTAAGTAAATTAATTAAATGTTTAGAAATTTTATCTTATTTCATTTTGAATTAGCATCGGGAAAAGAATTTCATACTCTCTTTCTTAAAAGAAATGGTTGACATGATTTGCAGATTTTGTTTTTAAATTTTTCCAATTTTCATTCGATCCTAAAATTTGTAAAATTTCTATTAGAATTCATCTGCCCACTAAAGAAGTTTATCTAGAGCACTGAAGTTTAATACATCCTTCATTACTTCTCACAGAAGTAGTCACTTTGGTATATATATATATATATATATATATATATATATATATATATATATATATATATATATATATATATATATATATATATATATATATATATATATATATATATATATATATATATATATATATATATGTATGTGTGTGTGTAAAATGATATCATGACATGTTACCAATTTATAAGAAAGGTAGTAGGGATAATCTTGGAAACTACAGGCCAATTAGTTTAACCTCCTAGGTAGTAAAAGCTCTAGAAAAAACGGGAAAAAGTTGAATAAGAAAGCATTTAATTGTCATTAAGATTTTGCAAGACTCTCAACATGGTTTTAGAAAAAGTAGATCATGTTAGACAAATATTTTGGAATTTATGGAGCATATTACTGATTGCATTGACAAAGAGGTGTCAGTTGATATTGTATATCTTGATTTTAGCAAAGCTTTTGATAAAGTATTCCATAAATGGCTGATTTGCAAATTATCTCAGTGTGGTTTAGGAGGGATTATCCAAAACTGGATAGAAGAGTGGTAAATGACAAGAGACAGTGTATAGTCTCTTGGCAATAAATCATCATGGGAGCTGGTAAAGAATGAAGTTCCTCAAGGTTCTGTGCTGGGACCTCTTCTATTCTTAATTTATATTAATGATTTAGATAATGAAATAAATGTTTAGTTTGTAATTTGCTGATGATCCTAAGTTGACCTTGTTAAAAATCTTAATATGGAATGTATGCATCACCGCGTTCAGCGTCTGACTAGTTCTTAAACATCTAACTAATCAGGACATCTTGTGAGGAATCTGTTATATCACCATATTTTATATTTGAGAAGAATGAGTAATGATTTAAAGACAAAAACTGAAGCATTCAGTATTATTGCTCTCCACAATGTCTGTAGAGTTAGTTTTCTCAGACTTCAATGTCTTTATGAAGGTTAAAAATTATGTCTTTGATACTGTTGATATTTAGCCACTGCAAATTGACCTCATGATCATGAGATTAATGATTAATGAGATCATGAGATTAATAATAATAATGGAAGACCTAACTGTGAGTGTTAATCCAAAGAGTTTTTGTCATGATTTGTTTGATTATTACTTCCACAAGTTTAATGATTACTTCCAGCACTACTATGATGTTCTTTCAGTTTCTGATTGACTAACAAAAACTAGTTTTTCTGCATGCTTTTTCGTGATTTTATAGTATTCTTTTTTCTTTAGTTCTTTATTTTAAACTTTAATATTAAATATTAAATGTCAAAATCTTTTTAAGTTTATAATTAGGTATTATTATTATCATTAATAGTATTAGTAGTTCTAGTAGCGGTACGATCAGCAGTTGCAGAAGGATATTTTGAGCAACTTGGAGACTATTTTGAGGGAAAGAATTGGGGTTAGGAAGAGGGTTGGGGAATGGTGACCAAGAAACATAGCCTGGCCCATTTTGGAATATTATTGAGAGGAATGGAAGCGAAGTAGAATTAAATTGACAAAGAATGAAGGGAAATGTTGTGTATTAGTAAGCCTTTGGGGTGTTAGGGGAAGTAGTGAATTAAAGGCGGAAAAACCGAGGGTTGCAATGATTGGGGGAGAGGAATTTATTTTTCAATAATGTACCTTGTTTACAACTTATTTAATTTACTGATCAAAATGCTTGTACTAGCAATAATAGTAATTTATTTTTTGATAACTTGGATTATTTTAATTAATCAGCTTGAATTTTCATACTTGTCATCTGGTGTAAGTTGTCAAATATTAATAACGTATATATATATATATATATATATATATATATATATATATATATATATATATATATATATATATATATATATAATATATATATATATATATATATATATATATATATATATATATATTATATATATATATAAAGGCGGGGGGGAGGACGTAGCGCCATCCGAAGCAATAAAAGTACCCACCATTTTGCTTAACCGCCGAGTGATAGGGTGGGTTAGGCCATTACATTTCACTCCGTTGCCCTTTGGTTCGTTCCTTTTCGCGTTTCACCTTCTCGTCTCACACTGGAGACGAGAAAGGATCTCACTTCTCGTCTCACACAAGCGCTTACTCGTACATTACCTTTAAAATGATCACAAAATGGCAAAACTTAAAATTGCCTCGGTGATGCCCCAAGGGGCGACATCCAAAGAATGCCCCTCATCCACTCCTTCCCCCATAACCACTTGGGAGTTGGTGGCCTACGATGATGGGGTCGGTGCCACCAAGACCTCGATGCCGACTTGCCCTGGTGCACGGTCTTCTTTATTCATTCATTTCTGCAACATTCGCGGTCTCTTTTCTAATTTCTCTCTTCTCTCTTCTTCTAGATCTCATTTGTTCTTAACTGAAACTCAGGTGTCTGAGTTCTCTGACAGTAAACCCTACTGTTTCCTTCTACTGTCTCAGTCCTCATATTTCAGCCATAGGGGGATGTTGCGCATATGTGCGCAACGATGTCTGTTCCCGTGTCTCTAATTTGGAATCTTCTGAATTCTATACTTTATGGCTTAAACTTTCTTGCAACTCTACAACTAAATTCATCTTTTCGGTCTACTTATCTCCTAACTCTACTGACAATCCAAAATTCTTCGACTATCTTAACTTCAAAATAGAACACAATCTTTCTTTTTCTTTCTCCGAAATCACCATTTTAGGGGATTTCAATGTTCACCATCGCGAATGTCTTTCATCTAGTTCTCATGATCCAGCTGTTGAACTCGCCTTGCGATTTTCTATACAGAACAACCTTGAACAGTTGGTGCATCTCCCTACCCGTATCTCTGACCGCTTGGTGATGAACCCAACGTACTTGATATTTTTCCTAGCTACTTATCCTTCTCCTTATACTGTTAAACTCTTTTCTCTTCTTTGTCCATCCGATCACCTTCTTATCTTTGTATCTTGTCCTGTCTCTTCAAGTCTTCCGAAAGAATGGCCTCCGTCTTCTGCGAGGAGACTTTCTGGCATTTCGATGCCACTAATTACTGGTCTGACTTGCGTTTGTTCTTTTCTAATTTTCAATAGAATGATTACTGTTTCTGTTGGATGTCTCCCTTAGAGTGTGCAGAGCACACAACCGAGGTGATCTCTTCTGGCATGGAGGTGTACATTCCATATTCTTTCCCTTCTACTAAACATAGCAAACCTTGGTTTAACTCTACTTGTTCTCGTGCAGTCCGTCGCAGGAATGCTGCCTTTAGGGACTACCATCGTCTTCAAATTGCAGAAACTCATAAAACACATTTCATCTCCGAAACGTGCAAAATCTATTCTACATAATACTAAAAACTCATTTCTCCGTTTCAAATGCAACAATCTTTCTGATTGTACATCCTCACACCCTTTCTGGCATTTTGCAAAAAATGTTAATTCTAACTTTGCGTCTTAATCTTTTCCACCCTTAGTATCTTCTGACGGTACAACTGCCGCTTTGACTTCCTCTAAAGCTGACCTCTTCGCGCAAACTTTTGCCTCTAACTCAACCTTGGACGATTCCGGAGCTATTCCTCATCCTTCAACTCATTTATACCTAAGATTTTAATTTCTTCTATAAAGACGTCATTTCAGCTCTATCTGAGCTTAACACTAAGAAGGCGTACGGTCCTGATTGCATTCCTCCTGTGGTTCTCAAAACTTGTGCTTCCGAGCTTGCACCCTGCCTTGATAAATTATTTTGTCTATGTCTGTCTACTTCAATCTTCCTTTCTTATTGGAAACGTGCGCTCATTCAGCCTGTGCCGAAGAAGGGGGACCCATCTCAACCCTCTAAATATCGTCCTCTTTCTTTAACCTCCGTTCTTTCTAAAGTTTTCGAATCTATTCTTAACAGGAAGATTTGGAAACATCTCAATTCTTCTAATCTTATCAATGATCGCCAGTATGGCTTTCGTAAGAAATGCTCTACTGGTGATCTTTTCCTTTTCCCTGATTCTTGGTCCTCTTCTCTTCGGCATTTCGGTGAATCTTTGGCTGTCGCGCTGGACATATCAAAAGCTTTCGATAGAGTCTGGGACAAAGCTTGATTTCCAAACTTCCCTCTTTCGGAATCTATCCTTCTCTCTGTGGCCTTCTCTCCAATTTACTTTCTGGTCTTTCTATAGAAGCTGTTGTAGACGGCCACCGTTCATCCTTTAAATTTATTAATAGTGGTGGTCTTCAATGTTCTGTTCTATCTCCAACACTTTTTCTGCTTTTCATCAATGACCTTCTCTCTGTTACTTCATCTCCTATCCACTCCTATGTCGATGACTCAACCCTTCATTACTCCTTTCAGTTTGAAAGGCGACCCTCCCAACAGTAGTTAGTGGACGCAAGGAAAGTGACCTTGGAGCAGCTGACCTCAAATCTACCTCGTATTTCAAATTGGGCCAGAGAAAACATTATTGTTTTCAATGTCTCAAAAACTCAATTTCTCCATCTCTCTGCTCGACACAATCTTCCACGTAACTACGATATATTCTTTAAAAGCACACAAATCAAATCTTCATCTCTCCTTAATATTATCGGTGTTTCTTTTTCTTGGAAAGATCACATTACTTCTCTTTCTAAACAAGCTTCTAAGAGGTTAGTTATTCTGGGGCGCCTTCAGAATTTGTTCACTCCACCCCAATTGCTTGCTCTTTATAGGGGTGTTGTTCGTCCGTGTATGGAGTATGCATAATACATCGGGTGGTTCCACACATACAGCTCTTCTTTAAAAGTTGGAGTCTAGGGCTTTTCTTCTTATCAACTCTCCTGCTCTCACTAATTCTCTCCAGTCTCTTTCTGCTCGTCGATTTGTTGCGTCAGTCTCTCTATACTATTGCTATTTAAATAGCTATTAAATACTAAAAAAGTTATTAAATAGTTAGTAAATAATTAGTCTTTTATTAATTCTGTAACCCTTTTTAAATTCTTTATTCTCAAGTTTAAAAATTAAAAGCAAAATTCTAGTTATTGTTGCATTTCACAAATATTAGTGTTTCATAGTTTTTGTCAATCAATCAACATTAGGGCGAATGGCTTTTTCCCATGAAGCTGTAGATTCTTTTCACAGGAGCACAAAATGCTGGAAAAGTCATATAATTCTGTGACAGATTTTCCATTGTTGGAAACATCTCCATGATTTTTTAAAAATTTCTATGCATCTCTTTTTTTTCAGTAATGAAAGGTTGACTAAAATATTTTATTTCATTACTAGTTTGCTCATGCATTTGGTATTCATCTGTCGAGAATTTGAGTTGAGGAAGTCATGAAGCGAAACATTTTCTTCATTGGTGGAGGGTTTACTGAACATCTTTGATAATGTAAAAATGATATTAGAAGCTTTTGGAACTTTTGAAAATAAACTGTGCTGTCGCTAATACAGAAGCCCTTCTGATACTGTATCCCTTTTCAGGGCACCAGTCAATCTTAAACAAAGGATCTATTACATTTGCAAATTGATGTTTTAGTCTGAAAATCTGCATAATTATATTTTGAATGCATCTGCTCAAGATGATATTAAATTTCTTGAACATGAGAAATATTTTAAGTTGATGAAACAAAATACTGCTGTTGAGAAAAGTCAGTTGCATCCTCAAACGATTCAAAAAATTTTCCCCTATCTTTAAGAATATTTCAGTTATATGTTCCATCTAATAATCCTTCTGAAAAGGAAACTCTTTTCATCCTTCTTCTTTCATCAAATTCCAACCTGTACGATTCTTGTATCCCTGGTACCCCTCCTCTAAGATTTCCAATGTTTCTCTACCTGTGATTACAAATGGTCGGGTGAGATTCTGAGATCTACAGCTAGTGGCCCAGATTTCATTCTTCTCCTGTTCTGAGGGAGTATGTTTCTAAGCTGTCGCCTGTCCTCGTTTAACTCTACTCTCTATGCATCAATATTAATATTAACAAAACAGGTGAATTTAGCTGTAGGATTGCAAGAAATCTTAAACCATAAAGTAGAGGATTCGGAAGACTTCAAATTATACACTTAAAAGCAAACACTATAGTTACTCACATATGCGCAACATAAGCTCTTAAAATTTATTTCTTACTTTAATGCTTCAAAAGTTAACTTAATCTATTAAGCCGTCATGTTAAATAAAGACTTGAAAAACCCCTCAGGGTTACAAAGTGAAGCATTTATCTGCACAGAAATAATAAATAAACTTTTCATTCAGTAAATTTTCTTCATTTATCTCACCAGCTGTTGTTTATATCTTCATTCAAAATAAATAAAAACCTTAATCTCCTTATTTTAGTTTTATCAACTCAATAAGTTTTCTTCATATAAAAATTTCATCATCATCCTAGAAGGATTGTTTCGTTATATTTATTTGGTTGTAAGTAGGGATGGAGTGAAGTAACTGTATCGGCATATTTTTAGTTATCGGCAAAAAATTACCGATACTGATACCAGTTTTTTAACGGTGAAGAACTATATATATATATATATATATATATATATATATATATATATATATATATATATATATATATATATATATATATATATATATATATATATATATATATATATATATATATATATATATATATCCCTGGAAGGCACCCTTTCGGTGGGATCAGCATATTTCGCCATCTGCTCATAAAAGTTCCTCTCATAGAGTACTCTAAAAGATCATGTTTTTCTGCTCGTTGGTTTCAGTGCCAGTCCTAGAGTTTTATTTAAACTCAGGGAGGTTTTCACCTTTTCACTGGGACTAGCACCTTCTTCATCTAATCTCTGAGCACTTTCCCAAAGAGCTCTCCAGAAGATCATGCTTCTCAGAGCTGTAGTTTCCTATGCTGTCCTGAAGTTGTTACAAGCAGTAAACAATAATTATATGGCCAGATTTGTCTTTCCCACATTTTGAGATAAGGGTTAGAAGGTAATATAAATTAGTAGCTTGACAATTCACTTTTTCAACAAACCAGAAGCAGATCCTCCCTAAGAAGCAGCGGTTCCAGAAGAAACAACATTTACATATCTTCTCGTACTCTGCTACCTAACACAGTCAATAAGACATGCAGGAATCAAAAAGAAGCTTCTATCGTCTCTGCCTTCAAAGGATACTACAGTTTGTCAGTACTATTTACCTCAACTGTGGTTCTTCCCTTGAAGTGGCCTTTCCAACTGAGGCAGGCGCTGCGAAGACCTGAAAAGAAGTGGTGGCTGCCACACGTTTACCAGATCAGACAATTGGTAAGCGAGAGGACACGATAAGACCTTGTCTCCTAAAGATCCTCCTCCACCAAAGAGATAAGAGCACCGTATATTACAGAACCAGTGCCCCAGGACCACCTATAAGGTTGGTCCCACAAGCAGCGTACCCGCACCGTATATTGGTGATATTCGCTGCATAACAACAAGTGGCCATAAACTATTGACAAGGGTTTCTTTATATATATATATATATATATATATATATATATATATATATATATATATATATATATATATATATATATATATATATATATATATATATATATATATATATATATATATATATATATATATATATATATATATATATATATATATATTATATATATATAATATATATATATATATATATATATATATATATATATATATATATATATATATATATATATATATATATATATATATATATATATATATATATATATATATATATATATATATATATATAGGTGCCTCTTTTGAGGGAAGTGAGGAGACATCAACTGAAACTGGGTGTTTTTCGGATCTCTCGTCTGAGTCGGTTGGTCTGCTTTTATGCATGTGATGGTCACCACTTCTCTTCGGACTTGCCTGTGTTGTCTGCTCTGTGAACGCCTAGTCGTGTAGATCAAACATCAAAGCGTTGATCCACCGACTCTCACACAGCTCCTTAATATGACTCACTGTGATTGAAAAGTAGTGCAGTCTAGGAAAATGAGAGTGTTAAGTTACCAACTCTCGTACAGCTCTTTGAGTGTATTTCTGTGTATGAGATTGTTTGGGCATTGTATGTATATGTATGCATATGCTTTAATGTACTGCGTTAAAAAAATTAAGAAAATGGGAATAGAATAGGAAACTAATTTATTTTATTTATAGATTTGTGAAGAAAACGGTTGTTAGTTTAGATTATATTAAATAATCTGGAATAATATATGCATAGTAAAATAAAATGTAAAATCAAGGAATGTAAGGTGGTTTAAAATGGAATAAATGAGATCACGTGATGTACTCTATAACAAAGAGAAAGGCTTTGTGCCTCTCTGCACTCAAAGACGGAAGGGCTGTTGCATCAAGTGCCTCTGTTTACGTCAATGAAACACGTCAGGAAGGAGCAAGGGGAGGTCTGTGAGCTGGGGATTGGTTGAGAGGAATCCACTAAAAGGGGTAGGTGAGGTCCAGAACATCCAAATACGTTTAAGAATAAGTTTGGGAGGGGGGATAGTACCCAGAAAAGAACCTCGCAACTTGGAGGATATGCCACAAAAATAATCTCAGGTAAGAAGAAAAACGGTAAATGCTCAAAATGGTATCTCATGTAAAAGGTTGAAAAAAATGAGGTGCAAAGATACGTCATTAACCCCTCCTAAGGTGGAGGGAAGGGGAGAGTTGTAAGGGGTTGGGCATACTTCTCCAAGATGTGGCTGAACCCTCAAAAAAGTGTCAGGAAGAGGCTGAAAAGTGTGATTCTGTGGCTACGCCACCACCCATAGTGGGTGATAAGAGGGAAAAATAATTATTCCTCCGGGTAGGGTTGAACACTCAAAACGGAGTCAAGAAAAAGGCTGATAAAATGGGGTGATGGATCTACGCCGCCTCCCTTAAGGGGAGTACACTATCCGGGGTGGGATCTCTAACCCCAAAAAAAGGGTCAGGAAGGAACGTAGGCTTGCAACATTGCAGAAAATGACCTCACGAAAGAGCGTGGTCTGCCTGGTCGAGCCAGATTTGCAACTGCAATCAAAGGTCGACATGCCATTTTTGAATGAGGAAGCGCCATATATATATATATATATATATATATATATATATATATATATATATATATATATATATATATATATATATATATATATATATATATATATATATATATATATATATTATATATATATATATATATATATTAAAAAAAATAAACCATATCACAATAATTAGAATTTAAAGCAAATCTTTATTTTCGATTTTTCTGTAAAGATTTTCATTAAAAATGTTTTTGGTTTGGATATTTAGGTTTGTTAAATAAAAGTTAAGTTAAAGAAAGTAAAGATAGGCAAATTTAACTATGCAAAAAAAAAAAAAAAAAAAAAAAAAAAAAAAATAATTAGTTAGAGATGTTCCACATTTAAATACAAAATTTCCGTTGAAAATTCAATAATTTAACATAATGTAAAGATAAAGGATACCTATCACAATTAAAATTTATTAATGTATGTCAAGACAAAAGGAGTGAAGGAATTTAAAGATTGCTATAGAAAATTGTTCCATCGATCGTGTCCCACGAATTTTGCTGCAATAATTTTCTGTTCGCGCACAGAAAATTGAAGATAAAAATTTGTATCTTCAATTTTCACTGCCGCAATCTTGAATCGTCAAGTGATGTAAACAAACATGGAAGGGTTAGGCCAAGGTTTTTTTTTTTTTTTTTAATTTGTAAATATTATTATTTAGATAGATTTGTTTATAAATTATTACGGATAATTATTTTTGCATTTTCGGATCATTAATTTGTTTTAAATGAAACAAATTAATTATTTTCAATTATTAGGAATTCCGTTGGTTCCAATGTTTTTAATCATTGCTGCACCAAAATCTTCTTAAAATCGTAATTTGACTCATAAGTTATCTTATATTCCTATATATGGCTTTTATGATTTTAATTAAGTTAAGTAATTGCTTAAATTAATTAAATAACTAATTAATTTAAGTTTTAAAATATATTTGTTTGTTTATAAAGACCAGCTGACAATTGCTACAGCGAAGTGTTTCACAAAAATCATAGAATTCTGCTAAATGTTTTTGCTGCCGCCTGGCTTATGTGTAACTTCATGCTTGATATTGTGAAATACACCCAAAGTAAATGAAGAAATAGGTGTACTGTATGAGTAAAACCACCTCAGATCTGAGAGACGTACTCCATACAAGGACAAACGACACCCTTATACAAAGCATGTGACTGTGGGAGGATATTATTTAGGCGCCTAAGAACATCAAACCTGATTTACATTTAACTCTTGCATCATGATTTAAAAGATAAAAAGTCTAAAAATTTGTAACATTTTAATGAAATTTACACATCCAAGTGACATTTAAAACAAGTAAATTTTGAAAAGAAACCCAAAATGTAAATTTACCGGTGAATGAAAAGAAATAATTATATCAAAACAAAGTTTTACATTAGATATATTCCTTTGCTAAAACAACATAACTTGACCTAACCAGACATTGAATATTATATGAATGTAAATGAAAAATAGAAATTACTTTGTATGAGAAATTTTTTGACTCTTATTTGTTATAAACTTTGCTAGTAATCCAGTCTTCGCAAGCCATTCGAATAGTCTCTGACGTCGCTGGTGAATGTAGCGGAACGGTCAGCTGATCCTCTTTTCTTGCTGCTTTTATCGCTTCTCTTATTGCCAAAAAGACGGACACCCCAGCGAGGACAGATGGTTCTCCAGTTGCCTGATTGAAGAGAAAAAATAAAGAGATTATCAAGAAGCAAATAAAATATTTGAATATGTACGTATACATGGAATATGTGGTTGAAATTATTTCAATTAACAAACCTTGGAAGAATAAACTGCACGTTCTTCAACTGAATCTCTTAAAAGAGTAACATAGAATTCTCTTGGGATATTCATAACACCTGTAAATTTTTAAAGTTTTATATTTTAGGAATCGTAAGTATATATATATATATATATATATATATATATATATATATATATATATATATATATATATATATATATATATATATATATATATATATATATATATATATATATATATATATATATATATATATATATATATATATATATATATATATTCTCCGGTGGGCAAAGGCCGGGGGCCTGCCGAATTCCACCGGAGTTGGAAAAACACTATTCCAGTCGATGGTGGCCGACGTGTCCAGATACACGGCGTTTGAAAATATGCCAGCCAAAGGAAGTTGGGAAAACAGATAAAGGGAGTGTGTTCCAGACTTTACCAGTAGAGTATATGTAAGATTGAGCATAGCGGTTAAGTCTGGGGTCGGAGAGTTGGACAGAGAGGGGATGAGACTGAGTAAAAAATCGTGTCGCCCGGGCTCTTCTCAATGGAAGAAGTATGCGACGTGAGAGTTCAGAAGAGCATTGTCCGTTGTAATAGCGATAGCATAGAGAGAGTGACGCAACAATTCGACGGGCAGAAAGAGATTGGAGAGAGTTAGTAAGAGCAGGAGAGTTGGTGAGACGAAATGCCATAGACTCCACCTTCTCAAGGAGAGCTGTATGAGTGGAGCCACCCCAGATGTGTGAAGCATACTCCATACAGGGAAGAACAACACCCTATACAGAGCAAGCAACTGGTGTGGCGTGAAGTAATTCTGAAGGCGCCTCAGAACACCCAACCTCTTTGAAGTTTGTTTAGAGAGAGAAATTATGTGATCTTTCCAAGAAAGATCACGACAAAAAAAAAGAAACACCGAGAATATTAAGAACAGATGAAGGTTTGAGTTGTGTGTTTTCGAAGAAGATATCATAGTTGTGAGGAAGATTGTGTCGAGTGGAGAGATGGAGTTTTTGAGGCATTGAAAATAATCATGTTTTCTCTGCCTCAGTCTAAAATACGTGAAAGATCAAAGGTTAGTTGCTCCAAGGTTACCTTCCTCGAATCTATTAACTGATGTTGGGAGGGACGTCTTTCGAACTGAAAGGAGCGATGAAGGGTGAAGTCATCAGCATAGACGCTGATAGGAGATGAAGTAATATAGAGGTCATTAATGAAAAGTTGAAAAAGTGTTGGCGATAGGACAGGAAGAACTGTGACCTTCTATATATATATATATATATATATATATATATATATATATATATATATATATATATATATATATATATATATATATATATATATATATATATATATATATATATATATATATATATTATATATATATATATATATATATATATTAAATCAAAATCCGCCCCCAGAAAAGGTTATTAGCCCAGTTATATATATATATATATATATATATATATATATATATATTATATATATATATATATATATATATATATATATATATATATATATATATATATATATATATATATATATATATATATATATATATATATATTCTCTCCTCTGGTGGGTAAGTAACGAAGGTCTACTGTAAATCCATCAGAGTTGGGAAAAACTGAATCTGAACAATCAAATTAATTATCGACTTATACTAATGCTTGCCATTTAAAATGTTCAGGTCAAAAGAAATTTGTAACATAATGAAGGAAAGATGTTCCAAACTTTGCAAATTTATGGCAAGTAATAGTGAGCCCAAAGGTTAAGTCTGAGGTTAGATAGATGGAAAGATATAAGGAAGATTGTGTCGAATGGAGAGATGGAGTTTTTGCATGAGCTTTTCTCAAAGTAAATAAATAAAAAGCAATTTGTTCAGAAGAAAAGTATCTGCTGTTATAGCGAAATTACTCTATAAGAAATATGATAAAAATGTTCGTCGGGCAAATACTGATTGGAAGAGATTTATGATAAGAGATTTATAATAAAGCGAAAAGATCTAGATTTCACCTCTTCATGAATAACTGTGTGTTGAACAACTCCAGATGTCCCAAGCATACTCCATACAGCGGAGAACACGTCCCTTATAAATAAGCAACTCTGAAGATGAAAAGAAATTCTGAAATCGCTTCAAAACACATATCTGCTTAGAAACTTGTTTAATAAGTGAAACAATATTATCCTTACAAGGGAGATCACGCGAAAAAGAAGCAACAGGAATCATAATAAGGGACGACAAATGTTTGAGTTGTGAATTTTTTAAGAATGTGTTGTAGATGTATGGAATATCACTTTATATCAAGTAGGATATAGAAGGAATTGAATTCCTGAGGCATGTAAATTCCCAATTTGAAATACGAGAAAGATAAGAAATGAGTTTTTGCACATCCTAGCATATGTTATTTTCTTTAGTGTTGTACATTTTTTAAATTAATAATGAAATGATAAGTCGTCAGCATAAGAGAGAATAGATAATAAAGTGGCAGATAAAAGGTAACTAATGAAAAGTAGAAAAAGGGGTTGGATAGGACAGAACACACAGAAGTACCACTATTAATAGATGTAAAGTATATATGATGGCTGTCTAAACAAGCTTCTATAGAAGGAAATCAGAGAAAGTAACAGGAAAAAAGATTACTTCCGATTGAGGAAGATTTATAAATCAAAGCTTTGTGCCAGACTCTATCTAAGGCTTTCAATATTTCTAGCGCCACAGCAATACATTTTTCACCGAAATAGATCCGAAGTCTGAGAGAAAGGAAAGATTACATGTAGGGTTTTCCTTTTAAGAAGTCATCCTGACTATTAATTAAGAAGATTAGAAGAATTAAGATATTTCCAAATCTTCATGCTAAAGATAGATTCGAAAACTTTTGAAAATACAGTTTTAAAACTTACAAGACGATTGCAAGAGGCCTGATAGGGGTCTCCCTTTTTTAGTCACAAGCGGAATATGTAAAATTAGCAGGAAAGAATGTAAAGTTGAAAACAGAGACGAAACGAATTACAGGAGGAATACCTTCAGGATTGTACGCTGTTTGAGCATTAAGCTAAGAGGAGGTAGAAATAACTTGTTTAAAATAAATTAGAATGTTGGACATAAATTAGTTTTAAGGAGATGGAGTAGGAGGAATAAATAAGCAATCGCCTATGGTGAAATTAAATGTAAAGGTTTTTAAGTGAAGAGTTCAGCTTTAGCAAAATTTAAGTCATCACTGGCACTGTCGAAAGAAATAAAAAAGAAAGGAAAAGAAACAAAATCACAGTTGACGGAAATGAAAGAGTGTCTGAAAGAGAAACTGATTTTGTATGACTCCGAGATGAAATATAATTAGCATGAGTTTCTAGAGTTTAAAATCCTCAAAAATTTCTGAAGGCTACATAGCTTCGGCTGATAGTATGAGAACAAACAGAGTTAAATTTAGATTTTTAAGGTTTATGTGTAGGGAAAGAAAATGGAGTGTCATCTTCATGCCATTGAGAATCATCTCAATAAAGCTCTCTGCACACTCAGTGGGATCCTTTCCACAAAAACATTATCTATTTCAAGGAAAATTAAAGAAATTCAACAACATATTCAAACAGTTCTTGTCAAAGATGGGGATCGTTCCTACGGAAGACTTAAGGAGACAGAACAGAATACAGATATTTAAAGAGAAGTGGGGGAACTCAGAGGTAGAAAGAGTTTAAAGTATAAGGAACAAGATTTGAAGTTAGAAAAAGTTCTAGAATGTCGAGTTTGTCTCCAAGACGGTCAAAAATTAGGATAGGGAACTGCAAAATCGACTGAAGATTATTATGGGTAGAGAATTGGAAGCCTTATTCACCTACTATTTTTTGAGAAATAGAGAAAAGACATTGACGATGAACCTTGAAATCACTAAGAATATTGATCAGAGAAAGGAGAAGGCAAAAAAAAAAAAAAAAAAAAAAAAAAAAAAAAAAAAAAAAAAAAAAAAAAAAAACTCACATAACACACGCACGACATATATATATATATATATATATATATATATATATATATATATATATAT
This sequence comes from Armadillidium nasatum, assembly GCA_009176605.1. Classification (NCBI taxonomy): domain Eukaryota; kingdom Metazoa; phylum Arthropoda; class Malacostraca; order Isopoda; family Armadillidiidae; genus Armadillidium; species Armadillidium nasatum. The sequence goes on along the minus strand of SEYY01006317.1, from coordinate 23,496 downwards.
ATATATATATATATATATATATATATATATATATATATATATATATATATATATATATATATATATATATATATATATATATATATATATATATAGTTAAATCAAGAGAAAAGATAATGAATAATAAATACATGGAAGCTTATAAGCGTTGGGCCCCTTCGTTATCAGCTCTCCTGAAGAGGAATAGAATAGTTGCTCGAGGGTAACTAGTCCATAACCTTGCGCAAAGGCCCCTTCTATCTGTCCGATGTCGATTCCTGGGTTTATTGACTTGCCAGCGTCCATAATGATGTCTGCTCTGAGAACCTGTTTTAATCGTAAAAGAAAGTTTTTTTAAAATTAATTTTTGAATTTTCAAGTGTGATGAATGGCCTTAAATTTAAGAAAATTGATACACCAATGGTGGAAAACAATTTTGCGTGGGTTTTTACTTAAACTAAGTTCCACTCAGTAACTGAATGACAAGGTAGTAATGTCAGATAAATATAAATTATGCTGCAAATCCTTAAACTGTACTGTTGATACTGAATATTCTTTTTAAGAAAATACTGATTATGGAAAACATTTTAAAATTTACTGCAACTTACGTCAAAAGAAATTTCTTGCCATTTTGTAAGTTTGTAATGTTAAGTGAAACTTTACTATGGAAAATGAAAATGCTAAAAAAAATTATTATTACTGTCAAAAAGAACTTCATTGAAAATATTTGTTTTGTATTCAATCGACACCATGGGTGGAGTTGCTGAACTACCCGATTTTAAACCTCTTTTAAATATTTATAGTTATAAAGATAACTTTTATTAATCCTAAAAAACTGTATTTAAATTTGGTTAAACTTCTGCAATCTTTACCCTAAATTATCTACATAGAGGTCAAAATATATATATATATATATATATATATATATATATATATATATATATATATATATATATATATATATATATATATATATATATATATATATATATATATATATATATATATTGTAGTCTCTGCACTTTACTTTGCAGATTTAAACTGTGGCATGCCGATGTGGTCGGGATAAGGCTATGAACGATAATTTCTGCTGCATCATTTTCATAGACTACTTCAACGTGGATTCAAAACTGTACTTTTTTTTATTGTGATTGTGCCACAACCTCATCTATTGCATATTGTGATTGTGCCCCAGCCTCACCTATTTCATGTCATCAATGTGGTATATAACCATCAGATTTATTTATTTCGTTTGACCACCGCTGCATAGACTTGCACATTCCAACTGTTAGTCGTTAGAGCTATTAACTACAAACAGCAACTCTACATCTCCATCTGGGTTCCTGCATTCCTTCCTGCATTCCGCACTTCCTTTTCTTGCAAAAAAGTGTTCAATTGTTTGGTGGTTTGTTATATCCTAGCCTTCTAGATTGTAGTAAAAAACAAGAACAAAACTTCATATACCTCTACCAAATACCAACTGTCTGCATGACCTGTCACATCCAGGCATTTAGGCAGCAAAAAAGCTCATAGGTTCCAGGTTCGTGTGACCGCACATGCATAGAGACATCAAGACTTTTGCACGCGCTTGCCTCTCCTTTCAAAGGAACAAGATACACAGAAATACCAAGGCCCCTCTTGATGACTTTCTTCCTCCTGGTGATAGGTTCTAACACATTCACATTGACTTCGTCGGCCCTTTGCCTCCTTCCTATGGTTTTTCTTACCTTCTCACCTACATCAACCGCTTTACACGATGACCTGAGGAAATCTCTCTTAAAGATATCACGACTGAGCATATTGCCAAAGCTTTTTTCAGTGTACCAGAGGCAATCACAACTGACCAAGGACGTCGGCTTGAATCATTTTTATGGCCTGATTTCATGTCTGTTTTAGGCACCTCTCGTATTCGAACCACCTCTTACCATCTTTCAGGTAACGGCATGGTGGAGCGCTTACACCGTCATTTGAAAGCTTTTCTTGCTATCATCCTAGCGAAGAACGGTGGACAGCTCTTCCTTTTATTCTTCTTGCCATTCGTTCTGCTATGAAGAAAGATTCGCAGTGCACTGCTGCCGAACTCGTCTAAGGTTCTCCTCTTCGTCTTTCAGGCGAACTTTTCAATTCTTTTCGAGTTTCTCCTGCTGACCCTTGAACACATCTTTCTCGTCTTCCAGTGTTCCACTTCATGGAAACCTTCTACAAAACGGACACAAAACACGCACTCTATCATTCCGAAAGATCTTGTTACTTGCACTCGCATTTTTGCTCGTCACAACGCATATCGAGCATCACTGTAAGCTCGATACGAGGAACATCTAAAGGTTTTCTCATCCAACGTCCTTGACGGACAGAGGTTGTCTCCATCGATAGACTGAGTCTGCATTCTTTGAATCAAATCCAGACCCTCCGGATGACTTTTCTGACTCTCCTACATCGACACTTTATCTTCCTACATCACAACCTGTGATAGATTTTCATACTCTTCCATCTCCTCTTTCTTCTTCTCCACCTATTCCTCTTACTTCTTTGCCATTCTACAACCTCCTCTTTCTCCAACTTCTTTTTCTGGCGGTATTCTCCAACGTCCTTCCGTTGTAAGACGAACACGATCTGGCAGAACAATTCGTCTTCCTCTTCGATTTCAATGACAGGCTGTTCTGCAAGATGTCGGAGAGGATTCTCTTGTCGTCTGAACTCTATTCTTCAGATTTAAACTGTGGCATGTCGACGTGGTCGGGAGAAGACAATGAACAATAATTTCTGCAGCATCATTTTCATAGACTACTTTAGTGTGGATTCAAAATTCTATTTCTTTTTTTTTTATTGTGCCTCAGAATCACCTAATTTCATATCATCATTGTGGTTTATAACCATCAGATTTATTTCTTTCATTTGGCCTTCGCTGCAAAGACTTGCACGTCCCAACTGTTAGCCGTTAAAGCTCTTAACCACAAGCCACAACTCTACATCTCCAACTGGGTTTTGTTAGCCGTTAAAGCTCTTAACCACAAGCCACAACTCTACATCTCCAACTGGGTTTCTGTATTCCTTCCTTTTCTTGCTTATATTCCAGCCTTCTATAATGTAGTTAAAAACGAGAACACAACTTCATAAAGCACTAATATATATATATATAATATATATATATATATAATATATATATATATATATATATATATATATATTATATATATATATATATATATATATATATATATATATATACAGGAATGGGCAAAATCACTAAATATGGTGATTTTGAAAATCAAGATCAAAATTCACCCACAAAACAGAGATTTTAAAATCAAAATCAAAATTCCTCAAAAAAACGTGATTTTGAAAATCAAAATCAAAATCACCTTCAAAACAAAATCACTTCCAAAATCACTTTCAGAATATATTATAGTGACTGCAACATTAATAGAAGAAGCAATAGTAATAGTAGTTGTAGTAGTAATAATTGAAGAAGTATTGGAAGTAGAAGTAGGAGAAATAAAGAAGTAGAAGTAAAAGAAGAAAAGGATTCTAGAAGAAAAAGAAGTTTAAGAAAATTCTGAAATTATTATTAGAATATTTTTTCCAGAAATAGTAATAATAATAATAATAATTATTCTAGAACCATTATTATATTAATAATAATAATAATAATAATAATAATAATAATAATAATAATAAGAAGAAGAAGAAGAAGAAGAAGAAGAAGAAGAAGAAGAAGAAGAAGAAAATGATGAAAATTTTAGAAGGGGAAGAAGATTCTAGAATTATTATTCTTATAATAATAATTCCAGAAATAATAATTGTAATAGTAATCAAGAATAATAATTATTCTTCTATATGAAGATGAAGAAAGGGGGGGAGAAGGAACGGAACGAAAAGGAAACAAAAAAAGAGATAAAAGGAAATTCTTGATAATTTGAGTTTATGGGAGTAAAACAAAGAGCGAAGGTTTAAAGTGGGCAACTTTTAATTGAAAATTCACTTCCGTTGATGTCGGTATCGTTTTTATTTGTAAATGGTTTTGGGAAGTGTGAAATCGGAACAGGAAGACATCCCACCGTAATACCACCGAGAATGCTACCACCACTATGACTAGTAATCAGAAGTAGTAGTAGTAGTATATTATAAAAATATATAAGTAATAGAAATAATAATAATAATAATAATAATAATAATAATAATAATAATAATAATAATAATAATAATAATAATAATAATAATAATAATAATAATAATAATAATCAATAATAATAATAAAACCATTTGAATAAATCGATTAAAATTTAAAAATTATTTTTGCCTTTTATATATATATATTATATATATATATATATATATTATATATAATATATATATATATTATATATATATATATATATATTATATATATATATATATATATATATATATATATATATATATATATATATATGAAAAAAATACATTAATATTTTTGCCCGTCCTAGAAAATCGTATGCACCTGATCATGTGTGATTACATATGTGGACATAGAACTCCTGAGAGGAAAAGTACGATAAGGCATGATAGACTCTACAAGGGTGGAAGTAGATTGAAGGAAAGAGGCTAAATAGATTAGCCTTTTTTAGAAAGGAGAGTTAGCTACAGTACAGTTAGAGCGAATAAGAGGCGGAAAACAAAATTACAGAAGTTATTATATTTGATTTTGTTTTATTTCACCTCTGGTGTGCAAAAATCAGAGGCCTACTAAAATTTCTAGTAGAGTTAGGAGGAAAAGTGCAAACCTGGTCAAATTAAAGGACAACATAACCTGATACACGTCGTTTGAAGGTGTGTAAGTCATAGGAAGTTGGAAAAATAAAAGGATTGAGTGTGTTCCAGACTTTATCAGGAGAGCATATGTAAGATTGAGCATAACTGTTAAGTCTGGGATCAGAGAGTTGGGATAGAGAAAGGATGAGACTGTGTAGAAAGACGAGTCGCATGACCCCATCTCAATGGAGGAGGTATTTGATGAGAGAGTTCAAAAGAGCAATGTCCACTGAATAGCGATAGTATAGAGAAAGTGACGCAAAAATTTAACGGGCAGAAAGAGACTGGAGAGAATTAGTGAGAATAGGAAAATTGATAAGACGAAAAGCCTTAGACTCCACCTTTTCAAGCAGAGCTGCATGAGCAGAATCACCCAAATGTGTAAGGCGTTCTCCATACAAGGGCGAACAACACCTCTAAGGCGCCTCAGAACACCTAACCTATTAGAAGCTTGTTTAGAAAGAGAGGTAATGTGATCTTTCCAACAAAGATCACAAGAAAAAGAAACACCAAGAATATTAAGGAGAGATGAAGGTCTGAGTTGAGTGTTTTCGAAGAAGATATCATAGTTGGTGGAAGAATGTGTCGAATAGAGAGATGGAGCAATTGAGTTTTTGAGGAATTGAAAACGACCATATTTCTTTGCCCCAATTTGAAATGCGATATAGATCAGAGGTTAGTTGCTCCAAGACCACCTTCTTTGCGTCAATTATCTGTTGCTGGGAGGGGGCGCCTTTCAAACTGATAAGAGTTATGAAGGGTGGAGCCATCGATATAGAAGTGGATAGGATATGAAGCAATAGAGAAAAAGTCATTAATGAAAAGCAGAAAAAGTGTTGGGGATAGGACAGATCCTTCAGGAACAACACTATTAATAGATTTATAGGATGAACAGTGGCCGTCTACAACAGTTGCTTCATAGAACGACCAGAAAGGAAATCAGAGAGAAGGAAAGATTCCGAAAGAGGGAAGTTTGGAAATCAAAGATTTGTGTCAAACTCTATCGAAAGCTTTCGATATGTCCAGTGCGACAGCAAAAGATTCATCGAAATGCCGAAGAATGGAGGACCAAGAGTCAGAGAGAAGGGAAAGAAGGTAACCAGTAGAGCGTTTTTTATGGAAGCCATATTGGTGATCAGTGATAAGATTATAAGAATTGAGATGTTTCCAAATCTTCCTATTAAGGATAGATTAGAAAACTTTAGAAAGAACGGAGGTTAAAGAAATGGGACGGTAGTTAGAGGGTTGGGAGGGGTCACTCTTCTTCGGCACAGGCTGAATGAGTGCACGTTTCCAGCAATAAGGAAAGGTTGAAGTAGAAAGACATAGACGAAATAGTTTACCAAGGAAGGGTGCAAGCTCGGAAGCATAAGTTTTGACTACCACAGTAGGGATACCATCAGGACCGTACCCCTTCTTAGTGTTAAGCTCAGTGAGAACAGAAATGACGCCTTTAGAAAAAATTACAAATTTAGGCATAAATAAGTTCTTCATAGGTACAGCTCCAGAATTGTCTAAGGTTGAATTAGAGGCAAAGTGGAAATTAAAAAAAAATGAGACAGCGAATGTTGAGTTTAATGAAAAAACAAGACAGTGCACCAGGGAAAGTCGGCATAGAAGTCTTGGTGGCACCAACCTCATCACCGGAGGTCACCAACTCCCAAGTGGTGATAGGGAAAGGTGGATGAGGGGTATTCTTTGGATGCCGTCTCTCAAAGAATCTCCTAGGCAGTTTTATGTTTCGCCATTTTGAAGTTGTATTTTAAACGTAACGTACGAGTAAGCGCTTGTAAATTTGCGGGAACATGAGAAGGGATTTGGGGGAAGGAGAAGTGGAAGCATAGACACTCCAATGTGAGACGAGGATATACTAGAGACCCTCTGAGAAGGTGAAAGCGCGAAAAGGAACGAACCAAAGGGCAACGAAGTGAAAAGAAATAGTCTAGCTCACCCTATCACCCCGCTGTTAAGCCCAATGGGGGATACTTTCATCGCTTCGAACGGCGCTACGTCCTCCCCCTAAGAGGCCAGAAATTTTTATCAGTAGTAGTAAAAAAGAAAGTTGTTTGAATTTTAAGGTTACTGAAAACGAAAGGATTCGAATCCTAATCCGAATCCAGATGAGTTTTGAATTTCTCGAATCCGAATCCGAAGCCTGGTGGAAAATGCACACCTAAACACAGAAAAATACACAAAAAAAATTTAAACACATAAACAGAGAAATACACCCACACACACACACACACATAATATATATATATATATATATATATATATATATATATATATATATATATATATATATATATATATATATATATATATATATATATATATATATATATATATATATATATATATATATATATATATATATAAGAGTAGGCTTGATTAATGATATTTTTTATAAATGGTAAAAATTGACTACAATAAAATACGATTTATCACAAACATGGAAAAGACAACTCTGAAGAGGGTTGTTCTGAAGCAATGCTAACTGAGAAGATAAAACTAGTTCTCTCTCTGTTTTTTGGGGTTTCGTTTATTGCGTGATAAAATTAAAATTATAACAATAACATTACAAAAGGCCTTCAAATTATTTTAATTAATAAAAAAAGTGGAAGAAAGATAATTGAAAGGAAAAAAAGTGGAAGAAAGATAATTGAAAGGAAAAAAAGTTATCACACAAGGGAAAAAAGGAAGCAACTGAAAAGGACTGTCCCAAATAGATCATTGCCCCAGAGTAAAGAAAAGTAGTTCTTCTAATTTTACATCGCTTGAGATTAATTGTCTTACAAGCGATTTTAGTGATTTTGATGTAGTTTCAAAATCAAAATCTGCTAGAATTTTGTGATTTTAAAATCAAAATCAAAATCATGATTTTGATTTTGAAAATCAAAATCGTGCCCATCTCTGTATATATATATATATATATATATATTATAATATATATATATATATATATATATATATATATAATATATATATATATATATATATATATATATATATTATATATATATATATATAAAAGTAATAATACAATTTAAGAGTAATTCATTACGTTTTCCTTTCTTAAAGATATTAGGTAAAGACAAAAAACTATTAGACCTAATCCAGCGTACCGAATGTTCTCCTGTTAAAGCAAGTTGATTTCGACTTCTGATACGGAAGCGCCATAAGAGTAATAGCTATATGGAGAAGCTGGTTTAGCTTCTTTAAAGTCGTAATGCGTCACACCTGGTATTCTGCATTAGAAAAAATATAAAAATTTGTAATACTGTTAGATTGTCAGTTAATGTTCATTTATAAAGCAAATTATTTTAAGAGAAGGAGTTACCCTCATTAAAATGATTAAAAGGGAAAGGGTATATATATATATATATATATATATATATATATATATATATATATATATATATATATATATTATATATATATATATATATATATATATATATATTATATATATATATTATATATATATATATATAATATATAATTTTTATCATGCAACTTTACACAACATGTGTTAATAACCCCATCTAACATTCACTCAAATAAATAGGTCATTCCATATTTTCAACTTCTATTACTCCAACTTTAAAGTTCCGATTATTAATGTTATATTTTTCTTGTTAAGAACACTATATTTCCAAGCTTCAATACACTTTCTATCTCACAAATTATATTCTACTTATATTTGTTATCATCCACTACTAGAGGACACAATGATTTTTTAACTTTAATAGAAATTTTATTTGAAAATCTTATTTCGTCATTTTTTGCCTCTGTTCTTTCTGTTAGGAACAATCTGAAATCAGGATCTACATTTCAATTTCAGTTTCTGTTCATTTTCACTAGCACAAGTTAGATAATTTGCATTTCATACGAATTAAACGATTTCATCATTAAATTTAATATAATCATAGGTATGGAGAGTTCTGCTAGAATGTATTCACCGACGATCCTTGATTAGTTGTTCAAAAATGTTGTTGTTATCTTTGGTTGGATTATTTTTAAAAAATTGAGGTGTCGCAGTTCCAGTCGTTACTCCCAAGCTGTTTATTTGATAGGCTACTTTTTAAAAAAAATTATTATTATTTTTCAATGTATTCTCCACAAAAAAGAAGTTCCATAGATAAAATATTATTATTATTATTATTATTGTTAATTATTATTATTATTATTATTATTATCATTATTATTATTATTACTTGTAAAATCCTGTTGCTGAAAGAGAAACTCGATCTGTATAAGCTGCCGAAACGGCTTCTTCCCAAGTTTTTTGAGGCGTACTATTTCTATAAGGAGCCAATCGGGTTGAAATTTTTGTGCAGGCATTCTGGAAAAGATATTTTAAATTAATTTCCAATTTAGGAAAAACTTAAATTATTAAATAGGAAAAAATATATTAGACGTTCATTTAAGGTTATTTTTTTCATTCTACATACAGAAATAACCAATTGTATGTAATGGATAGAATATATCTAATATTTTACTTTTCTTACTGAAAATAGTTAATTCTGTTATTTTATCCTATTTAAACTATAAACTTGACTTATAATCCTTTAAATTTGTAATATTATTATTTGTTAAAGGGTGTGATTTTTCTGCATTTTGAAGGTTTCTTAAAGAACCATAAAATTATTACTCAAAAACAAAAAGGTCTGTAAATATAACATTTCTGTACTTCTCGAAGGATATGGAAGCTCAGGACTTCAATTGTTAAGTATTCGCCATGCGTGTTAAGGTTTTCTATTGGCAAACGCTATATTGACGCTTGGGATCAAAGAAATATCATTCACAAAGACTTTTACTAGGATAGAACAAGAAAGTTCCAAATTCAAACTCAAATGTTTGCTCTTCCTGTCAAAAATCTACTTCTTATACTGTACAAAACTAAATGTGTAGCGTTTGAAGGACTTGCCTACGTTAGTTACTAGTGGTGCTTATGATAATAGTATCTGCTGACTTAGAAAATATAGAATGCTTGTCCATGCATAAAATACTATGATGCAAATGTAAGTAGCCATTGTTCATTAATTGTTTCCATTAAACAGATTATATCTTAATCGGATTTTAAAATTATGTAAATATTTTTATCCACTCATAATTTTAATTTTTCTTAGAAGGAAATTTACAGTTTTCTTGGGAAAAGGAAATACTGTAGAGTTCACAGAAAAATGATAAAGTCTATTTTTAAAAAAAAAATAATTTGGTGTTTACTCTTATTTTTACATGCATTTTTAGGATCAAAACATTTGCACTCTTTCATGAACACGGTCTTGGTCAGAATAAAACTTTAAAAATAAAAATAAGTAGAGCGATGAATCTCTCTACAATATTACCAGAACTGCCATCCCACTGAGATCCGAAGCAGCAGAAGCTGCTGTGGTGGAGGCGTTAGGAACTTTATCAGTGTTGGTTTCAGCGATATAGATTTTTGAAATTGGTATTTTCAGAGCCCGAGAAGCCACTTGAAGCATTTTAGTGTGAAGACCTTGTCCATATTCTACACCCCCGTGAGATAAAAGAACAGAGCCATCCAAATAAACGTGAATTAATGCTGCTCCTTGACAAAGTGTCGGTAATGAAAACCCAATAGGGTACTTGAAAGGCGTAACTGCTATCCCTCTTTTCTTATAACGGTTATGTCTGTTAGTATGTTTTTGTAAATTAGAAGGATTTTTAAAATAGTTTTTAGCTAATAATAAAATTCAATATACTAAAACATGATCTGAACTGATTAGAAAAATACTGTTTTGAGTTTTCACCTGTTAAATGTTTCAATTGCTCGTTTTCTTTCCTCATAATTGCTACTTGAGATGATTTGGTCCCAACATTCTCTAACAGTGATGTTCGTCAATTCTTGACCAAAATGTGTAGTATACTTCGTTTTAGGGTACATATTCTTTTCTCTTATCTTAAAATAATAAAAAAACGATAACTTTTTTTATTTCATCAGCTTTAAGTACTTGCCAGCTCGCAAGCACGCACGAATATATATATATATATAATATATATATATATATATATATATATATATATATATATATATATATATATATATATAATATATATATATATATATATATATATAATTATATATATATATATATATATATATATTACCTCAATTGAACTCTTGTGCAAATAATCGGCAACTTGTGACACTATGTTTTCAATGACAAATATTACTTGGGGCATAGCAAGTGCTCTGAAAGATGTGTTCGGTGCCATGTTGGTTTTGCAGCAATGTCCCAGTATATTTAAGTTATTAATTCTGATATATATATATATATATATATATATATATATATATATATATATATATATATATATATATATATATATATATATATATATATATATATATATATATATATATATCACCATCACTGACGAGCAGAGCAATATTCGAGGAGCGTGGTTTTTAGCCATAGAAATTGAGTTATATGTAATTTCTGACTAAGATGATAAGTTACACAGAATATTTGGGTTTTGGATAGGGAAACCCTACTCCGGTACAGACCAATCAAGTTTTTATTTTTAACCACCGGTGGGCGTGCTTTTGAATCATTGATAGGCTACCTTCTCTGTAAGAGCAATTTAATGAGAATGTGATATTGTATGTGTTGAAATAGTGTGGAATGTTGTAAGTGTTGGCTATGTTTTTAAGCGATATGTGAGTATTGAGACTAGCGTATAATACACCTTGCCGTAAACTGTAATTAATTAATTAACTACAGAAAATCTCCAACAAACGACAATTTTTACGTCCGTTCAGGTAACTGGATCGGAGGTTCGAGCCTCTATTTGTATACTTTGCAGTACACACGCGAGAGCGAGGAGTGAACCTCGTTCCCTTAAGCCAGAGAAAAACTGACTTTACCCATTGAGTTATATATATATATATATATATATATATATATATATATATATATATATATATATATATATATATATATATATATATATATATATATATATATATATATATATATATATATATATATATATATATATGTGGAGAGGCCCCGGAGACCGTGTTGCATTTTCTGTTGCTCTGTCCTTCTAATTCTAAACCCCAGAATCTTCTGGAACATCTCTGGAGGACGGCTTCATTAGTGAAGTGTGGCCACCCCAGCGTGGGGTAGTCAGGGGGTGAGAAGTAAAAAAAAAGTATATATATATATATATATATATATATATATATATATATATATATATATATATATATATATATATATATATATATATATATATATATATATATATATATATATATATATATATATATATATATATATATATATATATATATATATATATATTTCTTCACTCCACCCCAAGTGCTTGCTCTTTATAGATGTGTTGCTCGCCCATGTATGGAGTACGCCTCACACATCTGGGGTGGCTCCGCGCATACAGCTCTACTTGAAAAGCTGAAGTCTATACTTCTAATCTTATCAACTATCTTGTTCTCATTAATTCTCTCCAGTCTCTTTCTGCCAGTCGAATTATTGCGCCTTTCTCAATATACCATCGCTATTACAACGGACACTGCTCTTCTGAATTCAACGGCTGCATACCTCTTCCACTGAGAAAGGCTCGTGCGACACGTCTTTCCACACAGTCTCATCCTTTCTCTGTCCAACTCACTTACCGCAGAATTAACTGCTATGCTCAATCTTGCATGTACCCCATTGGTAAAGTCTGGAACACACTCCTCATCTATTTTCCCAACTTCCTATGACTTACGCACTTTCAAAAGCCGTGTGTCGGGACATGTCGGCCTTTAATTTGAACAGATTTCCGATTATCTAACAGACTGGTGGAAATTTTAGTAAACCTCTGGGCTTGAAGTGATATATATATATATATATATATATATATATATATATATATATATATATATATATATATATATATATATATATATATATATATATATATATATATATATATATATATATATATATATATATATATATATATGTCTCCACTGGTGGGCAAAGGCCAGAGGCCTACCAACATGCACCAGAGTTGGGGAGTATTCTGAATCAGGTCGCTAATGGTCGACGTGATCCGATACACGGCGTTTAAAGGTGTGCAAGCCAAAGGAAGTTGGGAAAACAGATAAAGGGAGTGTGTTCCAGACTTTACCAGTAGAGTACATGTAAGATTGAGCATAGCGGTTAAGTCTGGGGTCGGAGAGTTGGACAGAGAAAGGATGAGACTGTGTAGAAAGTCGTGTAGCACGAGCCCTTCTCAGTGGAGGAGGTATGCGACGTGAGAGTTCAGAAGAGCAATGTCCGTTGTAATAGCGATAGTATAGAGAGAGTGACGCAACAATTCGACGGGAAGAAAGAGATTGAAGAGAGTTAGTAAGAGCGGGAGATGTTGATAAGACGAAAAGCCCTAGACTCCACCTTTTCAAGAAGAGCTGTATGTGAGGGAACCACCCCAGATATGCGAGGCGAACTCCATACAGGGGCGAACAACACCCCTATACAGAGCAAGCAGCTGGGGTGGCGTAAAAAAACTACGAAGAGCCTCAGAACACCCAACCTCTTAGAAGCTTTTTTAGAGAGAGAAGTAATGTGATCTTTCCAAGAAAGATCACGAGAAAAAGAAACACAGAGAATATTGAGAACAGATGAAGGTTTGAGTTGAGTGTTTTCGAAGAAGATGTCATAGTTGTGTGAAAGATTATGTCGAGTAGAAAGATGGAAGAATTGAGTTTTTGAGGCATTGAAAATGACCATGTTTTCTCTGTCCCAATTTGAAACACGAGAAAGATCAGAGGTCAGCTACTCTAAAGCCATCCTTCTTGAATCCATCAACTGCTGTTGGGAGAGACGTCTTTCAAATTGAAAGGAATAATGAAGGGTTGAGTCATCGGCATTGGAGTGTATAGGAGACGAAGTAATAGAGAGAAGATCATTGATGAAAATTAGAAAAAAGAGTTGGGGATAGGACAGAACCTTGAGAAACACCACTATTTATAGATTTATAGGATGGTGGCCGTCTACAACAGCTGCTATAGAACACCGGAAAGGAAATTAGAGAGAAGGTCACAGAGAGAAGAATAGATTCCGAAAGAGGGAATTTTGGAAATCATAGCTTGGTGCCAGACTCTATCGAAGGCTTTCGATATGTCTAGAGCCACAGCGAAAGGCTAACCGAAATGCCGAAGAACCGAAGGAACAAGAGTCAGAAAGTAGGGAATGAAGATTACAAGTAAAACGTTATTTACGAAAACCATACTGGCGATCAGAGATAAGATTAGAGGAATTGAGATGTTTCCAAATCTTCCTGTTAAGGATAGATTCGAAAACTTTAGAAAGAACGTAGGTTAAAGAAATTGGACGATAGTTAGAGGGTTGAGAAGGGTCCCCCTTCTTCGGCACAGGCTGAATGAACACACGTTTCCAGCAAGAAGGGAAGGTCGAAGTAGAAAGGCAAAGACGAAATAGTTTACCAAGGCAATGTGCAAGCTCGGAAGCACAAGTTTTGAGAACCGCAGGAGGAATACCATCAGGACCATACGCCTTCTTAGTGTTAAGCTCAGAGAGAGCAGAAATGACATCTTTAAAAGAAATTATAATATTAGGCATAAATGAGTTGGAGGGGGTTGAAGGAGGAGGAATAGCTTCGGAATCGTCTAAGGTAGAATATAAGCAAAAGTTTGAGCGAAGAGTTCATCTTTAGTAGAAGGTAAAATGGCAGTTGTACCATAAGAAGAAACTAGAGGAGGGAAAGAGGAAGAAGCAAAGTTAGAATTGACATTTTTTGCAAAATGCAAGAAAGGGCGAGAGGAAGAGGAATCAGAAAGATTATTGCATTTGCGACGGAGAAATGAGTTTTTGGTATCTCGAAGAATAGATTTTGCAGGATTCCGGGATGAAATATAAGTTGAATGGGTTTCAGGGGTTTGAAGACGACGGTAACCTCTGAAGGCAGCGTCCCTGCGGCGAATAGCGCGAGAACAAGTAGAGTTAAACCAAGTTTTGTTAGGTTTAGTAGAAGGGAAAGAATATGGAATGTACGCCTCCATGACAGAGAGAATCACCTCAGTTATGCGCTCAGCACACTCCGAGGGATCCCTACCACGAAAGGAATAACCATTCCATGAGAAATCAGAGAAGTTCAACGGCAAGTCTGACCATTTAGCAGCACCGAAGTGCCACAAACGTCTCCTCGCCAAAGGCGGAGGTCGTTCTTGCGGAAGACTTGAAGAGACAGAACAAGATTCGGAGATAAGGAGGTGATCGGATGAACCAAGAGGAGGAAAGAGTTTAACCGTATAAGGAGAAGGATAGGAGGATAAGAAAAGATCAAGTATGTTGGGTTCATCACCAAGGCGATCAGGGATACGGGTAGGGAGTTGCACCAACTGCTCAAGGTTATTCTGGATAGAAAAGTTGAAGGCGAGTTCACCGGCTGGATCATGAAAACTAGATGAAAGCCATTGGCGGTGGTGAACATTGAAATCACCTAAAATGATGATTTCTGAGAAAGGAGAAGAAGATGGTAATGTGCTCTATTTTGGAGTTTAAATAGTCGAAGAATTTTTTATAGTCAGTAGAATTAGGAGATAAATAGAACAGAACAAATAAATTTAGTAGTAGAATTGCAAGAGAGCTTAAGCCATAAGGTAGAAAATTCAGGAGACTCCAAATTAGAGACACGAGAGCAAATAATATCGTTGCGCACATATGCACAACAACCGCCTTTGGCTGAAAATTGAGGATAGAGACAGTAGGAGGAAACAGAATAAGGTTTGCTGTCAGCACACTCAAGCACCTGAGTTTAGGTTAGAAACAAGAGATTAGGTTTAGAAGAAGAGAGATGGTGTTCGACAAAGGGGAAATTAGAAAAAAGACCGCGAATGTTGCAGAAATTAATGAAAAAAGAAGACCGTGCACCGGGCAAACCGAACGCCGGGTCATGGCGGCACCATCCTCATCATCAGAGGCCGCCAACTCCCAAGTGATGATGGGGGATGAGGGGTGGATGAGGGGCATTCTTTGGATGCCGCCCCTCTAAGCATCTCTGAGGCAGCTGTCGGTTTCGCCATTTTGAATTTTTTGTTATATAAAGGTAATGTAAGAGTAAGCGCTTGTAAAATGTGGGAACATGTGAAGAATTGGGGTGGAGGGGTAGTTGGAGCATAGACACTCAAGTGTGAGGCGGAGGTACACTAGAGACCCTCTGAGAAGGTGAAACGCGAAAAGGAACGAACCAAAGGGCAACGGAGTGAAACAGAATGGTCTATCCCATCCTATCACTCCAATGGGGGGTACTTGCATCGCTTCGGACGGCGCTACGTCCTCCCCCTATAATTCGATAGATAAATACAAGGAGAACGTTTGACAGAGAAGAACGATAAGTACAAGTACACAATAAAAGTAGTATCTGGTCTGATATAGATATTTAAACATCAGTTCATCACTTACGAGCAGACAAATGTTCCTCCGTCATTTTTAATGTAACCAAAATATACAAATACGTTTAAGGATCTTTTATTTTTCAACTTTCTTTATTTTATAATTCATCTATTTTATTGATTTCAATGTACACAACAACTAGTTGTTTTGTTTTCCCAAAAGGTTGGGAAGGCCGAATCATTAAAACATTCTCAACGATCTGGAGTAACCTATTATGGAACTTACTCATATATTCCTGATTGCCAAAACCAATTTTCAAGCATTGGTAATATATGTTTTACCACCAGTCGTTCTTCCTATAAACACGACATCTTCACTTCAGTTTGAAAATCTGACGAAAACCTTATATTTCTGATTATTCCTCCTTTTTCAACAATGGCTTCATCCTGAACTATGAGTATCTTCTGGTATTTTAATCCAATTGATCGGATAGAGGGCTTTTCCACTAAGGTGGAAGATGCAACCGTAATGGGGTGAGCAGGCTTATTCACTCTTTTTCTAAATCATTCTCTTTTCAAATTCAAGGTTCGATCGTCCTAATTATCAGTCATTTAGTTCTGCTATCACTCTCTAATATTCAGTCACCCCTCTGGGGTTAATTTTTTGTTTCTAGGATTGGATTTCCAAGCCTAGGTAAAACGCCAATATGGGCAACATTAATGTTCCATGAGATTCTGCAGAATTTGCCAATGTAGCCCCAGTAGGGTTGAAGCACCTTTCTATGGATTTAAAATACCGATTTGCTACAGTGATTCAAAGCATAAGTTTGAAAACTTTGGTACAATACCATTATTTTGGGAAGGCGGCGTAGCTCAGTGGTAGAGCCTTATGTTCACTGTTAACGGCGACGCTGTTGTCAGTGGTTTCGAGTCCTGGCGTGCGGAAAAAAAATTTTTTTTCTCTGTCTTATTATTGCTAAATTTGTCGCAACAGTTGTTGTGCCCATGTTGGCGTTGCTTGACCTTGGTTGGTTGCTCCTGTAACCCAGGAGCCCCCAGCAAAATGCCAATGTAGCCCCAGTAGGGGTTCCAAGCACCCTTCTATGGATTTTATATATATATATATATATATATATATATATATATATATATAATATATATATATATATATATATATATATATATATATATATATATTATATATATATATATATATAAGCTGTTTTATTTATTTTATCTTGGTGAGTGTTATATACTTTTAGCCTAGGTGACAATCCTAACCTAGTATCAGTCTTATTTGTAAATATTATTTTTACTTTGCAATTACTATTATTTTCTTTTCCTACTATGTATTTTCTCTTTTCTCATATGTAGGCACTTCCCAGCTTGACAAGCTGTCCACCAGCTACAGCTGTCTTCCTACATCTACCCTTACCAGTGGTTTACAGAAAGCTGAATCCACCTGTCTATTCAGCACACATTCTCCAGGTAATAGCTGTGGTAATAGTTTAGTTCCACTGTTTCTCTATATTATATAATATAAACTATTTCATAACAAAATTATTCTTTATATTTTATTACATATGTAAGGTGAAAACTCCAAAAGAATTATTATTATTATTATTATTATTATTATTATTATTATTTATTAATATTTTACCAATCATGAACTTTCCCTATTATGCTTTGACATATTTAAGAAATGGTAAATATTGCTAGTCATATATTGGTATACAATTTTTCTTTTTGTTTTATTTATATTTTTAGCTGGTCCTTATTATATATATATATATATATATATGTATATAATATTTATATATATATATATATATATATATATATATATATATATATATATATATATATATATATATATATATATATATATATATATATATATATATATATATATATATATATATATATATATATATATATATCCTTCTTGCCATCCTTCCTTCATCAATAATTCTCAATTGTTTGGTTTGTGTAAATCCCAGCCTTCACATATGTTCAGACCAGAACACATCACCTCAAGCACAAAACAACAACGTAAACGAGCGGCTTTCTGCCTATATGTATTCGGTGGAATATCTTTGTATGATGTTACCTTCCATCTGTCGAAGTTTATAAACATTATGTGAATCACCTTCTATATATATATATATATATATATATATATATATATATATATATATATATATATATATATATATATATATATATATATATATATATATATATATATATATATATAAAACCAGAACTTAAAGGAGAGTTCCACATATATTGTGGAAGCGTGTTAATTAGTGTATGCACCTCAGTGAGCCATTCCTTAGCCAAAGCTTTTGTGAATATGTAGTACTCTTTACATTGACTGGCTGGACGTAGTAAAGTTGGTGGAACACAAGCATTTAAATCTTGCATTGCCTGACGCTTAGGGCCCTATATAAAGGGAAAATAGCACCAACTTCAAATCGGAAGGTTAAATGGTCGAGAGTATCAGAACTTGGAACAATCTTTATCTCTTAACCTTGGATTCAACTTTATTCAAAAGGTATTTTAAACTAGGTCCCCAATTCATATATAAGAAAATCTCCATCCAAGAGTGAGTGGAAAGCCCTTGTATAGTTGAGGAATATTGTAAAAAAAAATTTCTTTCCTCTCAAGTTGATTCTCAAGATTCATGTAAGCTTCCATAGCGCTGTTGGGTTTGAAGGTTCCAAGATAATTTGTTGCCTATGTTAAGACCAACAATATTATTTGTGTTTATGACAGGGACGACACTGCATTCAATGGAGCTGGAAATGTGAGGAAGTGTTTTGAAAGTAAAATGCGTACTTTAAATAGTTATAATTAAATAGGTCGTTAAAGTTCACAAAATTGAAGCAGCTCCATCAGGTAATTCCTTTTAAGAACACCGAGAATAAAATAAAATAGAAATAACAGAGAGACAATTCAGAAAGAGTGAAAATTGTACGGATAAGTCGTTGGCGTATGAGAAGAGAGAACTAAGAAAGGTAGAAATGAGCATTTTGAAACATCACCGTTGACAAGAATGGAGTCGCCAATATATGAAACCGTCAATATCGAGCGATTTCATTAAAACATTAGTGAAATAGGTAAAAATTTGGAATATCAAAATAAAAACATCCTGTACAACCAAATTGGCATATTCAAACAAAATATCTTGGATATGTCAACAGCTATAGAAAATGACTCCCTATAGTTTTTAAGGACTTATGAGCACAAATCAGACATAGCAAAACATATTACCACCAGTTTAACCTAAGTAGCAAATTCAATACTAGTAACAAAAAGAGGGAATGAGATAACAGATGGTTGAAACCTGCAATTAAAGACAGGCACAAAGATTTTAAATGGATATTGCAGAGAGTTTTACGCTGATGGTTGGAGAACTGTCATCCTTTCTCGTATGGCATAAACTTATGTTAGATTTACAACAAGCACAAAAACAGAAAGAGAAAACAGATATGAATAGCATGATAAGTAGTAGCAATAGTAATATAAATATAATATAAATATAAATATAAATATAATAATATAAATAAAAATATAATAAATTTAAATATAAATATAGTAGTATAAGTAATATACATAAGTAAGTCTAATGTCAGTTATAAATTTCGGATCTCAAACTTCTATGATTATAATTTTTCTTAAATACTACTTTTATCATTCCTATTTTCATATATAAATATATAAATATAATAAATATAATAAATATAAATATAAATATAGTAATATAAGTAATATACATAAGTAAGTCTAATGTCAGTTAGAAATTTCGGATCTCAAACTTCTATGATTATAATTTTCCTTAAATACTACTTTTATCATTCCTATTTTCATTTAGCGAATTCTACCGTAAATAAACTAATACTATATTAATTACAAAAGCAATCAGTAAATAAAACTTACTTGTATACATTATCAGCATGGAATACCACTTTCTCCAAAACTGCTTCAGAGAGATCTATGGCATACCCACAGTTCAAGTAATACTTTACATCGAGCGCATGCAACTGCCCATCATCTCCGAAACCAACTTTCCACTTGGTCAGAGTTGGGTGTCTTCCTCCGGTAAGAATCATGTCTTCACTACGAGTTAAAATATTTCGAACAGGGCGTTGTGTCCTTAATATTTTGGGAAGAAGGAAAAAAGTTAGAAATATATATATATATATATATATATATATATATATATATATATATATATATATATATATATATATATATATATATATATATATATATATATATATATATATTATATATATATTATTAAACTCAAAGTTTAAAGTTTGCAATAAGGGAAATCGAACCCTGACCCAATAGCATGATACGACAAAGTGTTACCTCCACACCACGACAGTACAAAAGAGAAATAGCTATGAAAATGCTCATAAATATCAATCAATACAAACTAATTTCACGGAGCCTCCCGACCGCGCTCGGACATGGAAGTGTCCTTGAATTTGGTTTGCTTGGATTGAAATTCATGAGCCTTTTCTTCGCCATTTCTCTTTTGTACCGTCGTGGCGTGGAGGTAACACTCTGGCGTATCATGCTATAGGGTTCGATTCTCGTATAGCAATCTTTAAACTTTGAGTTTAATGTATTTGGTTTGCGAGTTGCATATTATAATATATATATATATATTATATATATATATATATATATATATATATATATATATATATATATATATATATATAATATAATATATATATATATATATATATATATATATATATATATATTATATATATATATATATATATATATATATATATATATATATATTATATATATATTATTATAGTATCGGCATATATTTCGATACAGTATCGGTATTATGGTAGTATCGGTAAATATATTTTATAGTATTTGTATCGGTATCGGAAAAAATTTAGTATCGGTAGTGGTATCGTATCGGCAAGTATATCAGGTATCGGGTATCGGAATTTTTAGGTATCGGTAAAATTTTTATCGCTCCATCCCTATAATATATATATATATATATATATATATATATATATATATATATATATATATATATATATATATATATATATATATATATATATAAATATATATATATATATATTATATATATATATATATATATATATATATGCAAAATTAAGGTCTTCTATGAATGATGAATGCTTTGCTCTTTTACTGTAATCTAGCTTAGGGTATGCGCCGTCCTAGAGCTTAGAGTTCTATATAAGAAGTTATTTTCCTCTTACCTTGCTTTAGTATCGTTTCCTTATGAATAATATTGTGTATAGTTTGGTATTAAACAATATTCTTGCTTACGAATTTATTTTCTATTAGAATGTTCACAAAATTTACAAAGATCAATCAATTCTATTACAATTCAAAAGCGTGTTGTTTTACCGGCTTTTAGTTTCAGAATCTTTTTACAATGACGCTAACAAAGATCGATACTATATCGATATATCGCTTATTTAAGCATATATCGGTAACCATCTCGATACATATCGATTATTAATAATTATTTACATATAATAAAAAAATTAAATATTATCAATACAACCAGCTTAGAGTTCTATATAATAAGTTATTTTCTTCTTACCTTGCTTTAGTATCGTTTCCTTATGAATAATATTGTGTATAGTTTGATATTATACAATATTCTTCATAAGGAAACGATACTAAAGCAAGGTAAGAGGAAAATAACTTCTTATATAGAACTCCAAGCTCTAGGACGGCGCATACCCTAAGCTACATTACAGTAAAGGAGCAAAGCATTCATCATTCATAGAAGCCCTAATTTTGCAAGTGGTGACCCTTTCATCTATTATTCACTTTTATGAAGGTAACTCCACTCTGAAATTTAGTTATTCATTTTTCTTTTTCTCAATTATAACATCTTCGAAAACAAACTAAAACTTTGTCTGTTCTTAATATTCTTGGAAGTTTTTTTCCTTATTTTTCTTGAGTGGAAGAAAACTTCAAAGTGTTTTGGTCTTTTTACTTGCTTCCTAAACTTTACAGTTCTCCAGTTGTTTGCTCTGTAAAGGTGTGTCATTCTACCTTGTATAGAATGTACCTCTTATATCCAGTGTGGTTCCACTCATATAGTTCATTTTGAAAGAACTGAATGAACTGAGTTTAAGGGTTTTTGACTTAACATCAATTCTCGGCAATTCTCCAATTTTTACAGACATAAAATATTGCATCTCTTTTCCCTACTCTACCTATATATTCTGACGAGCACAACCCTTTTGAACTCTATAGCTGAATATCTTCTTCCTGAGTTCAAAAATAACCACTTTAAGAGAGTATACTGTTAAAGCATGAAATATTATTCTCTCAATTTCCCCAAAATCATTTTACTTGAACATTTTCTAGCGAGAACGAAGTTATGTCGGTCTTTAATTTGGAACGAAATTAGAGTTTTCCTAATCTCGATGGCTTTAATGTGGATCTCTGTATGGTATTTTGTATGGGATGATGCTTTTCCTTTAAAAAATATCAGTTAATATATTTTTTCTTCTAATTATAGTCACAAGACTAGCTGGAAAATTATATTAAATTCTGCTTAACGCTGACAAACTTGGCATCCAAAATGTATTAAAATGAACTAGAAGAAGGCAGAAAAATTGAACAGAATGAAGAAAAAAAACTCATGATTCAGGAAGGGTTAGTTACATGGACCTGCACAGAGAAAGAATTTACTGAAGATAAAATCTGATAATGCTTTGGAGGTAAAAAAAGTCAAATTTCTGGACAGTTCTCAAAACTGACATTTTCTTAACCAAAAGAATTATTATTTATTTTTATTTTAAAATTATTTTTCATCATTAAAAAGAATATAGACCCAAAGTGTGTACATGGAAAATAGACAAATACTAAATGGTCGACACTTATGAAAAAAATATCTGTCGATCATTTTACTCTTCAGTTCGAATGTCAACTATTTGGCCGTATATTGAAAAAAAAATGTGTAGGCCACTTGATCACCCATTGTATTTTTGTTTTCATATATAATTGTCTATTTTTATTAATATTTATTATATTATTATTATTATTTATTATTATTATTATTATTATTATTATTATTATTATTATTATTATTATTATTTATTATCATGTGCGCGCAAAATTAAAAAAAGGTACATAAATTCGTATTGATCCATTATCATTTTCTCACTATTATTTATTTTATTATTATTTATTATTATTATTTTTTTTTTTTTTTTTTTTTTTTTTTTTTTTTTTTTTTTTTTTTTTTTTTTTTTTTTTTTTTTTTTTTTTTTTTTTTTTTTTTTTTTATT
>SEYY01006315.1:5000-23105 GCA_009176605.1 Armadillidium nasatum | reverse complement strand
AGTTTTTTAAACTTTTATTCAAAAAGAGCAATTTATATTACTATCATTGACCAAATAATATAATTATAGTTTTTAAAATTGTCATATATATTTAAGTTTCATTATATAAATTTAGTGCAATAAATGATATACATTTATGGAATTTAGTGATACAATATTATCCATATTTGAAATTTTTTATAATTATTTTATTAATAAACGTATTAGATTATCTGAATTGTGCTTCACTTTGAACCCTAGTTAGCCGATCTTCTTTCAACATTGTTTAATTTTATTGGACGGTATGCAAAGTATTAAGAGTAGATATTATTAATATTAATAATGATAATTAAAAAAAAAATAAAAAAAAAAAAAAAAAAAAAAAAAAAAAAAAAAAAGTTAGGTTTTTTTTTTTTTTTTTTTTTTTTTTTTTTTTTTTTACTTACAACCTTTCCCACAATCCTGGGGTAGTATCTATCGCAGGCCACATCCATCCAAATATTCACCCCTTTACAAATCTTTTCCATTCATTCCTATCCTCTGTTAACCGCACACCCTCCTCCCAATTCTTTCCTCTAACCCTTAACAGCTCCCTGACATTACTCATCCAGCTTCCCCTCGGTCTCCCCCTATCTCTTACACCCTCCACTTCTGAAACAAATACCTTTTTAGCCAATCTCTCTTCATTCATATTTTGTAAAGTTAGGTAATTATAATAATAATAATAATAATAATAATAATAATAATAATAATAATAATAATAATAATAATAATAGTAATAATTAAGATCTATTTAAACATAGTTAATCACTTAATAATAAATGATAATAATTTTCAGTAACCATATTGAGCATAAATAAAATTAAAAAAGAAAGACATAAGGATTTTATTTATTGTAACTTAATATATATATATATATATATATATATATATATATATATATATATATATATATATATATATATATATATATATATATATATATATATATATATATATATATATATATATATTTAAAAATCTTGAAAAATTAAAATTCGTTTCCATAAAAATAAACAAAAATGTCAACACAGTGGAGTTTCGTGTGTAGGATGTAACGAGTAACGAGTAACGGAAAAACCCGTTATAATTTGTAAAAATGGGGTAGCGTTACCGTTACAGCGTTACATTTTAAAACCCTTTGAAGCGTTACCGTTACTCGTTACATTTGTAACGCCCGTTACGTAACGCCGTTACATGTAACGCGTTACTGCCCACCTCTGTATATATATATATATATATATATAATATATATATATATATATATATATATATATATATATATATATATATATATATATATATATATATATATATATATATATATATATATATATATATATATATATATATATATATATATATATATATATATATATATATATATATATATATATATATATATATATATATATATATATATATATATATATATATATATATATATATATATATATATATATATGGTAGGGGAGTATTACCCTGCTAATCATTCCCCAAAACTCTTAGTATTTCAACTTTCAAACTTACCCTAAAATCTTGCAGAGTGTTTCTATTTTACAGAGTACGTCTTCCTCTCTTGGTGTAAACATTCGTCATATATTTTTCCGCTTGTTTTTGAATAGTTGAAATTAATTGTGATGGTGTTTAATTCTTTAAACTTGTTGGCATTTATAACTTACGTTTTCATCATTCATTGTTTTACCTGTAATAATCGTAGTTTTATCTAATTCTCTGTTTCTCTTGGAGTTGTTCATCTAGGGGTAATGACGTCATTAGTCCTTGAATTGCATTCGCGGGGGGAAATTATTTGGCCATGTATTTATTCTGGTAATTATTTAATTATTTCATTCACCTTTTCGCTGTTTAACATCTTGTTGTTCTTTCATGTGACTTCAAAATATTTATTCATTGTACAGTATATATCCTTTAATCTAAACCCCCAACCTCAAACATATATATATATATATATATATATATATATATATATATATATATATATATATATATATATATATATATATATATATATATATATATATATATATATATATATATATATATATATATATATATATATATATATATATATATATATATATATATATATATATATATATATATATATATATATATATATATATATATATATATATATATATATATATATATATATATATATATATATATATATGTGTGTGTGTGTGTGTGTGTGTGTTGTGTGTGTGAAGGCAAAGGATATCAAATGAATGGTTGCCTGGGTTATAATATAATACTTGAGAATTTAATAACCTTACTTTCGGTGTTGCTTCGTATTAAACTTGATGAATAGTCAAAGAGAATTTTATTAGAAATGATAAAACACAAAGATTAAATTTATAATAAGGATGACAAAAACTTACGAACTCAATATGCTAATAACTAGAAAGGCGTCAACCAGAAGCATAAGACATAAGAGAACGCCATTTTCAATTCACAAAAGATTTAAAACAATCAAAGATTTCTTAAGTCGTAATTATTATTTTAAGCACGGCACGAGAGTATTAACTTTTAAATAATATGAAATTTATCAAAGAAGAATCGGGAACTTGATATTTCTGATTTTAAATATGTGGAAGAAACACAAATCACAAATTCACAAAGCGAAACTTGAAGTTACTCTGATCTTCAGAGAGAACTATTTCTTTTTTTTGGCTTCATAAAAAGTAGAAAAACAAAAAGAGGACCAAAATCCGAAATGAAACATCAATATATATTTTCATCACTATATATAAGTAGTGTAGGGCGCGCTTTCTTCAGATACCAGAATTTTCGAGGTAGCTAAATCTAGAAACCTGAGCCTAACGGGATTTTGATTTGCAATGCAAATCACACCGCTCAAAATGATCTCACGCTCTTTAATAACACCATTTTTGGGGGTTCAACACATTGAAATTGTCTTCAGGTCGGGTAAAGAGATCCCCGGGGGGCCCGTTCATACCAAAAATGGTGTCAGGAAGTTACCTGAGTTTGCAAAATTGCTGCGTTCACCTCACTCTCTTTCCTAATCTTTTTTTTTTTTTTTTGCTGTTCAATCCGTCAGAAATTATTTCGAAACTGGGGGTCCAGGGGACCGGGGTTCCGGGGGGTCCGCGTAGGTCGGTGAACCAACAAAGAAAAAGTCAGAATGATCCCTGAGAATGCGGCATTGCCCGCAAATTCAGAAAAGACCGTTAGGCTCGGGTTGCCAGATTTAGCTACGTAGAAAAATCTGGCATCTGCCGAAAGTGCGTCCTATACTACTTATATATATATATATATATATATATATATATATATATATATATATATATATATATATATATATATATATATATATATATATATATATATATATTTTTTACACATCACCACCACTCACGGGCAAAGCCCTATTCAAGGAGGGGGTGCTAAAACAATAGAAGAGATAAAAACAACCCACAACCCACACCTAACGCAAATTTCGCAGGTGAGCACAGACGTGGGCCTTAAAGAAATTTAGATTAAATTCAGCAGGAAACACAGAAGATGGAAGAGAATTCCACAAAACAGAGGTGGCTGGAAAGAAGGAGGCACCACAGCGAACAAGCCTGGAGTTGCCTATGTCCACGCAAAATTGATGCGCGGACACTGCACCCCTTGTGCTACGAGGACGCCGTAAAGGTGGAGGTACACGGGTGGATAGTTCTCTCGAGCATTTGCCGCTGTAGTACCTATAGAAAAGAGATAAGGCACCAACATCACGTCGCAAAGATAAAGAGTCAAGAGAATTAGAAAGAGCGGGACAGTTTATTAGTCTTTTAGCCTTTGACTCAACCCTATCCAAAAGACGGGTGAAGCCTGAGCCACCCCAGATATGAGAGCAGTACTCCATACAAGGGCGGATGAAACCCTTGTATAATTGGAGTAACTGCGAGGAAGAAAAAAATTCTCGCAGTCTAAACAGAACTCCCAGCTTCTTTGAGGCCGCCCGAGCAACCATTGTGATGTGAGGTTTCCAAGACATTTTTTTTGTTTATGTTAAGGCCAAGAATATTTATATTGTCAACAGGAGAGACGGGAGAACCGTCGAAAGAAATAGAAAAGTTAGGAGGTGTCTTTGAGAGGGAGATTTCTAGAAGTTGAGTTTTTAAAGAGTTGAATTTCACAAGGGTGAGACGACCCCACTGGGAAATTCTATCCAGATCTGCAAGAATGGAATCGGAAAGATGAAGACGAGAGGCAACTCTAGATGCAAAGGAAGGAGCAGATTTGAAATGAGTAGAAGAATGGAGGGTTGAGTCATCGGTATAAGAATGGACAGGGTTAGATGAAAAGCTAAGAAGATCATTAATGAAAAGTAAGAATAGAGTAGGAGATAAGACAGAACCCTGAGGAACACCACTATTGATAGGAAAGGAAGAAGAAGTCGCTCCATCAACAACAGCTGAAATGGAGCGATTAGAAAGAAAGCTAGACATAAGTAAGCAAAGAGAAGGAGGAAACCCAAAGGACGGGAGCTTGGAAAGCAGTGACGCATGCCATACCCGGTCAAATGCCTTAGATATGTCAAGCGCCACCACACAAGTCTCCCCATGATCCCTAAGGGCAGAAGACCATAAATCTGTGAGATAGGAAAGTATATCACCAGTAGACCTCGAACGACGAAAGCCATACTGATGATCAGAAAGAAGGGAATGAGATTCCAGATGATCCAAGAAGTGAGAGTTGAGAAGGGTTTCAAAGATCTTAGACAGAATACAAGTGAGAGCTATAGGGCGATAGTTAGAAGGATCAGAGCGGCTACCCTTTTTCGGAATAGGCTGGACCAATGCGTGCTTCCAACACTGAGGGAAAGTATTAGTATTGAGGCATAGAGAGTAGAGTTGAACGAGGGGAGGAGCAAGCTCAGAAGCACACTCCCTTAAAACTCGGGGAGGAATGCCATCCGGGCCGCTTGCCTTCCTTACGTTCATAGATTTCAGAAGCCCATGCACTTGATCAAATGTAATCACAGGTAAAGTCATGGGACCTCTGACAGGAGAAGAAGTAGGAGGAAGGTTGCCGGAGTCATCCAGGGTTGAATTAGAGGAGAATAGGAGGCCGAAGAGATTAGCCTTTTCAGTTGGAGTGTTAGCAACAGAGCCATCAGAGCGAATAAGAGGAGGAAAGGAAGATTTACAGAAGTTGTTAGAGATGTTTTTGGCAAGAGGCCAGAAAGATTTATCAGTAGGAGAGTTTAGGAGCTCCGCACACCTTCTTTTAGTGAAAGCCTGCTTTGCTCGTCGAAGAATATCCCTGCAACGATTCCGAGCAGAATGAAAATTAGCAAGAGTGATAGGAGAAGGAGAGTTTTTCCACTCTCGATACGCGATGTCTCTAGCCTGAATGGCAAGAGAGCAGGCGCGATCGAACCATGGATTTTGCGGAGAAAAAGATTTAGTTGAAGAAGGAATGAACCTGCTCATCCCATCAACGATTACAGCCCCCACCTTATCAGCGGAGACTGACGCGTCTTCAGAGACAAAGCAGTCCATCCAAGGATAGTTAGCATAGAAGCAACGCAAAGCCTCCCAGTCAGCCCGATCAAAGTGCCAGAAGATACGCTTAGGGCAGGGTGGAGCAGTTGGAGAGAAAGCTTGAAAATTAAGAGTAATTAGGTTGTGGTCAGAATTACCGATAGGTGCGAAGTTAGCGTATTTATAGAGAGAAGGACTAGTAGTGAAACATAAGTCAAGAGTGTTTAAGAATTGGTTGGGACGATCCGGAATGTGTGTTGGTTCTTTAATCAGTTGCTCCAGATCGTTGAGAATGCTGAATGATTCGGCCTCCTCCCCTCCTGAATCAGTATGAGAGGAACCCAACCATTCAGTGTGTGTACATTGAAATCCCCTAAGTAGAGGACCTCAATATTTGGATGTGAAGACGTAACAGTCTCGTGAGAAGTATTAGATATATATATATATATATATATATATATATATATATATATATATATATATATATATATATATATATATATATATATATATATATATATATATATATATATATATATATATATATATATATATATATATATATATATATATATATATATATATATATATATATATATATATATATATATATATATATATATATATATATATATATATATATATATATGTTAAAATTAAAAATTATATTGGAGATTAGTATCCAAAAATAAAACTGCACAATATCATTTAATAAATAAATATTTTTCCAATAAACATTTACAAAAGATTAAATCAATTTTATAAATACACAAAAATAGAACTAAAAAAAGATTCAGAACAAAATTCAGGTGTTATTCATTAATATAGAACAAATTGTTCAATTTTTTGAATAAAAAATAAAAAAAAATATTTACAAAGGAAAATTCATCCCAAGCTTGAGAATCCTATTACCAAAAATGCATAATACGATCCTCTCAGAAATTCAAAGGCCATATATATGGTAAAATCTTTCCATAATTAAGTTTGTTTTATAAGATTCACTTTATGAGAGAATTTGCTGATGTTATCAAGTACTTATTATAGTCATTCACAGCACGTAATTTGGGATAAACAGCAATTTACTTGCAAATAAGAATTATATGCTTATATATATATATATATATATATATATATATATATATATATATATATATATATATATATATATATATATATATATATATATATATATTACAAAAGTTCACCTCTCACGGGAATTGCCCTATTCGAAGAATGGAACTTTTCTAGGTAGTATATACCTAGAATCCCCAAGTGGGATCGAACTGGCACCCTCAAGCACTTGAGTCAATCACCATACCGTTTGAACCACGGAAGACGTAGCTCTAAAAAACTGTAAGAAACATCTATAAATTCATTCTGTAAAGAATGAATAGTCCATTTCAATAGTGGTTATAGAACGACTGAATAGAAAGTCATTGAGAAAGTTACAGAGAGAAGGACAGATAGAGAATAAGAGAGGCTTTGAAATCAAAGCTTTGTACTAGACTCGATAGCTTTTTTTTATAACTAGCACCACAGAAAAAGATTCACCGAAGTGCTGAAGATCAGTGAACCAAGAATCAGAAAAAAGTGACCGAAGATTAATGGTAGATCTGAAAACAGTTTAGAAGATTTAAGATGATTGCAATCATCCTGTTTAATGTAAATTCGAAAACTTTTGAGAATACAGAGGCTAAAAGCTATAGGACGATTGGATATATATATATATATATATATATATATATATATATATATATATATATATATATATATATATATATATATATATATATATATATATATATATTCAAATGTTCACATCTCAAGGGCATTGCCCTATTCGTGGAGAGGAACTTTTCTAGATAGTATATACCTAGGATTCCCAAGAGGAATCGAACCGGCGCCCTTAAGCACATGAGTCAATCACCCTACCGTTTGAGCCACGATAAATAATAAACCATTGCCTCTCCTAATGATAACATTGCCAAAGTTCTATTTTTATCATATTATCATCGGGATAAATTTTAGTTGTACTTCTCCTGAAACAAGACCTTGTTCTAAACTTTTAACTCGCGCTATGATGAGAATTTCTGTGGAACTTGGAGTAATATTTTGGCTAATTATTTTGATTAACTTCTTGTTGACAATAAATACTTTTCGATGTTCCCCAAAAATGATCTATAAAGATCTATAACATCTTGAAGTAATTCTTTTTCACCTCAAAATCGATGGTTGAACCATATTTTGTATTCGTGGTTTTGCTATGATAAATAGTAATGGAAATTTAAAAATTTTTCTCCTGATATCACTATCATTTCTGCAAGTTTCTTTTTCAGCTTGGAGTCGTTACTAAAATTTTTGATCACAGAGTAAGCATTCAACAGATGGCGGTATCTGTCCTTGGCTCTCTTGTTCAAACAAATTTCTGGCATCTCCTAAAAGAAATATCTCAAATAATTTCTACAAGTTAGTCTTTCCATTACTTTTTAAATTGTATTCCAATAGCTTCTGCTTGCATTTTGACTGAGATTATATTCTATGTTACTGAATCATCTGGCATTTCATTTCTTTATTTAAGATCATTAGTATAGCATTCAACACGATCTTAAGTGATGAAATACTTTTCTATCTTATAAGGTCAAGGTTTTTTATCCTTTCAAACTATGAGAGCCTAATGCTGGCATGAATAAAATATACAAGGCTTTTGAAAAAACATGATAAGCAACTCTCCTTCCTAAGTTAACTTCTTTATGGTTTCATAAAGAAATCGTTAGTCACATATGGTTTCCATTCAAGTCGTTCCATAATGATAGTTGTTGAATGGGTTAAGTTTTCCTATTTTAGCTTTTAGGATTTTTCTCAGAGTTGGTATTTTCCTTCTACCTTGAACTCAATCTTCATTCTCACCAATAAGTTTTTACTATTAGAAATCTATCCTATATGTTTGTCAATCTAATAATCAGTTTAAATTTTCCTATTTCCGTGCAACATGATTTGACTGATATATATATATATATATATATATATATATATATATATATATATATATATATATATATATATATATATATATATATATATATATATATATATATATATATATATATATATATATATATATATAATTAAGAAAACACACTATATATATTTATATATATATGTATATATATATATATATATATATATATATATATATATATATATATATATATATATATATATATATATATATATATATATATATATATATATATATATATATATATATATATATATATATATATATATATATATATATATATATATATATATATATATATATATATATATATATATATATATATATATATATATATATATATATATATATATATATATATATATATATATATATATATATATATATATATATATATATATATATATATATATATATATATATATATATATATATATATATATATATATATATATATATATATATATATATATATATATATATATATATATATATATATATATATATATTATATATATATATATATATATATATATATATATATATATATATATATATATATATATATATATATATATATATATATATATATATATATATATATATATATATATATATATATATATATATATATATATATATATATATATATATATATATATATATATATATATATATATATATATATATATATATATATATATATATATATATATATATATATATATATATATATATATATATATATATATATATATATATATATATATATATATAATTCAAGAAAAAATTCTATTTCTTTACACATAAGACCAAGAATTGTTCTTAAACTCTTGGTGACTACTATTCACTATCATATAAAAGAAGAAAGAAAAAAAAAGAAAAAAAAAAAAAAAAAAAAAAAAAAAAAAAAAAAAAAAAAAAAAAAAAAAAAAAAAAAAAAAAAAAAAAAAAAAAATGCTGGAAAAAAAAAAAAAAAAAAAGTTTTTAAGACAATTTTATTTTTTGAAAAAATATATTTTTATTATTTCTTTTTGGTACAAAAATTTAGGAACAACTTTTCCGACTTTATAATATATATATATATATATTATATAATATTATATATATATATATATATATATATATATATATATATATATATATATATATATATATATATATATATATATATATATAGAGAGAGAGAGAGAGAGAGAGAGAGAGAGAGAGAGGGAGAGAGTAAATACATTTACACTTGTCAAAAAGCAAATTATTTTTTTATGCTTGTTTATTATACATTTCTTGCAAAGTTTTGGTGAATAAATATGATAAAACTATAACATTTTTTTATGATATATACAAAGTTATAAAGAACAAAGGCATTTGAAACTTCTTTTTCAAATGAGACGTTGGAATATTTCAAAATTTTGAGGTAAAGGTTTCTAGTATAAAGTTTGATGATGCACTGTAAAAGATATATATATATATATATATATATATATATATATATATATATATATATATATATATATATATATATATATATATATATATATATATATATATCAATGACTTTTCTCTCTGTTGCTTCATCGGCCTATCTATTCGTATAGATTTCACTTTATTCTTCATTACTCCTTAAATCTTTGAAAGAAATTCTATCAAGATCAAGTAGACGATTCTAAGAATGTGGGCTTGGAGCAAATGAGTCCTGGTCTTTCTTATATTTTTAATTGGGGCAGGCAGACAAACATGGTTGATTTCTTTGCTTTAGACCCCAAGCTCTTTATCAATATTAGCCAAAAAAAAAAAAAAAAAATTTTTTTTTTTAAATTTAAAAAAAAAAAAAAAATCTTCCATATTTTTGGAAAACACAACTCTTATGCATTCTCTTTTTCTTAACAATTTTGATATTTTCCTGGAAGAATA
The DNA here is from genome assembly GCA_009176605.1 of Armadillidium nasatum. NCBI lineage: Eukaryota > Metazoa > Arthropoda > Malacostraca > Isopoda > Armadillidiidae > Armadillidium > Armadillidium nasatum. The sequence goes on along the minus strand of SEYY01006315.1, from coordinate 12,641 downwards.
TAATTTCCTTTTCTAAAAATATCTTCTGAGAGGTTTGATGTCCAAAGCCTTTTCAAGTCACTTTTATGGTTTTCTCTGTATTGAAGTGTTGTCATTCCTTAAATGGGGTACATATCGCTATTCAAATGGAGGATTTAAAGGCTTTTTCGCCTTATTAACTCTCCTACTTTCACTCTCTCCAAACTCTTTTGAATTGTTAAATTATTCTCAATTTAATACATCTTTTACAATATTTTATGGTCTTTCAAACACACTAATCACATCCTCTGAGGAGAACTCGTGAAACCAATCAGTCATTTACCTATTACTCTAAGGAGATCTCGTGAAACTCGTTAGTCACATACCTCATCCTCTGAGGAGAACTCATGAAACTCATCAATCACTTACCCTTTCCTCTGAGGAGAGCTCGTGAAACCCATCAATGTACACAGTCTCAGACTTTCTCTTCCCCCAACTAACTGACCCCAGACTTTCCAGATACACTAATGGTAAGGATTGGAACACACTTCCTTCTTCTGTGTATCGTTTCATGACTACTCTTGACATCTCTACCTTTAATTTGGACATTCCAACTTTTATAGATGCATGAACACTTCTGACCTTTTTCCCCAGTGGACACACGAGAATATATATATATATATATATATATATATATATATATATATATATATATATATATATATATATATATATATATATATATATATATATATATATATATATATATATATATTGGAACAACTTCATTTTTCGAGTGAGAAAACACTTGTATAACTTGTTGAGATTAATTTAATTTGTAAATTGTATTTGCAAATAATTTTCCAGACTGATTTTTGTTTATATTTATCAAAAGAAAAACCATTTAAAGAACTATTTAAAAAGTCGAATGAAATCTCACGTGTGGGTTTTTATTTATTTTATTTTCTTATTATATTTATTGGATATTTTCATTGAATTCATATTTCGAAAGGGAATATGAAATTGTTTTCAATAGAATGTTTCTCGTTTTATATTTCCTAACTGATAGATTGAAAAGAAGATTTGTCTTCTTTTAAATATTAAACAATGACTAAGGAAAAACAAGTTAGAAACACGAGCTTGAACTAACTTTAACAAAATTTCAGAATACTTAGTCATTATATATATATATATATATATATATATATATATATATATATATATATATATATATATATATATATATATATATATATATATATATATATATATATATATATATATATACTCCTTTTTCGGGGAGGACATTTCTATTCGTTAGAATTAATGTCATAAATACATATACATATTGAAATAATTTTTGCAAACAAAACGATTAATGAAGATTCTTTTCTAAAATAATAGCTAGTAAAGTAGTAAAGTTGTTTATAAGTTATGGCAACTTAATGACTTGACAACCTTAAATTCAGTTGTTAATGGCAATAAGCTATTCAAACGTTTTTGATGATTGAAAATATTTAATACTTCCCTATTTATAAATGTACGTACTTAAGGTTACAGTAATTGACAATGCTTAAAACTTCTTTGAGAAATAGGAAGGTTTGGAAAAACATTTAAATTATTTTCGTAAATAAATTTTATCCAACTGATAGAAACACAATATTTTCTCGAACCAAATTAAAAAGTTTTAAAAATTTACAGTTCGTTGTAAGTTTTAGCAAAGGCGATATACGAACCAGAAAATTATTTTATTTATATCATTGTACTCATTTATTCATTGCTCTTCATTAGTGGAATTAGTTTTTCCAGTGTCGTTTGGAACAATGAACCCTACATGGATTTGTATTTGATTGCATTGTTCACTTTTGATGTGAAGGCTTGGTTCATCAAAGCATTAAAAAAAAGTGTCCACATTTTTCCACTTTGTTCAACAAAGATGATAGAATGTACATGAAATTGACGAACATGCAAATTATTCAAACCTCGTTGAAATTCTTCGTCAAATTCTTTATCACTACTTGAGGCGATACTACTATCTGTAAAATTTTTAACACATTAATTTGTTCCGAAATATCATATCTGACCTGTAAAAACACCAAAAATCTATATAAAAAAAACTTCTTTTGGTAATGGCATACTTTTTCTTTGTTCTTTAAACCATAAACTAATTCTGAACTTTTAATTAATCCATTATATTTAACTTAAATTCTACTTCTCTCAATTTTTACGGTGTGTTCCAGTTAGCAACAAATATATTTCCTGCAAAACACAAAAAGTTTCTCTCCCGACATAGAAAATTTGTTCATTTTATCTTCAAATAAGAATAATGAAAATATCCTTAGAAATTCCGAAAACTTAATAAAATAAGTAATTCGTCGGTATAGAAGTTTTCAAACCTGCATTCACACTAATCGTAACATTAGAAAATGAAAAATTTTATTCTTTAATTCAAATTTATTTTCTTTAAATTAAAAAGAAGAAAAAAGTGATATTTTTATAAAATATTTCGGAGAGCAAATATTTTTTATATATATATATATATATATATATATATATATATATATATATATATATATATATATATATATATATATATATATATATATATATATATATATATATATATATATATATATATATATATATATATATATATATATATATATATATATATATATATATAATACAAAGTACAATATGATATAAAAATATTATACTTTTATGTTCCAAAAACTTTTTCAAGAATTTTCATCTATTGATATTAGCTAAAATATTTACAAATTTTTACTTTCTTTTTATCATTTTTTAAAAAAAAAATTTTCTTTTTCTAAATTTTTCCTTTTATAACTTTCCAAGTAGAACTTCCTCATTAATTTCAATGTATAGAAAACCAATAGTTTTAACCCTTTAATATTAACATTGCGTTCTTTTATGATGATACGAATATAAAACAAAGATATTTATTGAAATGAAAAATGTTTTTAATAAAATATATAAAAAAAATATTTATGAAATTTTTAAAAAAATGTAAAAAAAAATTTTTTTTTTTTTTTTATTTAAATTGAGGATAAAAAATTTCTGTCATCAATAACAAAATTTAATTAAACAAATTCTTCAAAAAAAAATTTTTTTTCCAAGAAATAGAAATTAACATCAAAAGTTTTGATTAATTTTTGGAAAAATATTTATGAAAAATGTAATTTAAAATTATTTTATTCATTTAATAATAATAACAATTTTAAAATCAATTTTAAAAATAATAATAGCAATAATAATAATTAATAATAATAATAATAATAATAATAATAATAATAATAATAATAATAATAATAATAATAATAATAATAATAATAATAATAATAATAATTAAATTCATTTCAGTAATTTACTTTTGGCAGAATCATCGTTGCATGGAGATTCCCTATTGAAATTCCAACTGTATATATATATATATATATATATATATATATATATATATATATATATATATATATATATATATATATATATATATATATATATATATATATATATATATATATATATATATATTAATATTATTAATAAAATTTAATAAAATAATTTCGGCATTTAATTTGAAAATATATAATAATTCATTTACTTTTATTTAAAGAAATATATATATATATATATATATATATATATATATATATATATATATATATATATATATATATATATATATATATATATATATATATATATATATATATATATATATATATATATATATATATATACACACAATGTGAAGCTACTTAATAGTTAACCGGCCAAAATGAACCTAGTCCAAGTTTAATATTAATAAGATATAGATAATAATAATAATAATGATAATAAATAAATAATAATAATAATAATAATAACAAGCCGATAAGCGTATCCCGTAGGGATACGCATATGAGCTTGTTATTATTATTATTTTTATTACTATTATTATTACTTATTATTATTATTATATTATTATTATAATTATTATTATAATATATAATAATAATAATAATATATATATAATAATAATAATAATAATAATAATAATAATAATAATAATAATAATAATAATAACTAGCCCATAAGCGTATCCCGTAGGGATACGCATATGAGCTTGTTATTATTATTATTACTATTATTACTACTACTATTATTATTATATTATTATTATTATTATTATTATTATTATTATTATTATTATTATTATTATTATTATTATTATATTATTATAATAATAATAATAATAATAATAATTTTTTTAAATAAAAATAATAATAATAATAATAATAATAATAATAATAATAAGCCCATAAGCGAATCCCGTAGGGATACGCATATGAGCTTGGCATTATTATTATTATTATTACTATTATTACTACTACTATTATTACTACTATATTATTATTATTATTATTATTATTATTATTATTATTATTATTATTATTATTATTATTATTATTATTATTATTATTAGTATTATTACTACTACTATTATAATTATTATTATTATTATTATTATTATTATTATTATTATTATTATTATTATTATTATTATTATTATTATTATGTAAATAATGATAATGTAATAATAATGTACTTACATTAAGATAAGCCCCTTTTTGCTGTGAAGAAAAACCAACAAAGAAAATACTTTACAAATTCAATACGTTCATAAAATACGTAAAGGAAAATACGCACACAAGGAGTTCGTACATAAATTGTATATTTACGAAATGAAAAACAAAGAAATTTAAATTTTACGTTTAAAGGTAGTACATATTTAAATAAATGAAACATAATAATAACAAGAATTAAAATTTGACATAAAAATGTATTTATTATTTAAACAAAGGGGAATTTTCGCACTCGTCAAAATATGATGGAAACTTCACAGCACCAAAACGCAGACTCGCTTATCTGAGTGAAAATTAGAAGAAAATCGTCAACTTAGAATGACAAATTTTAAAGAAATAATTAATTTAATTTTTTTCCCATAAATATTTATAACAGGGAATAAACCATAAAACAGGTGAATTGAATAATAAAAAGCAAGAAAATATATAATTACAAAAAAAAAAAACTGCTTTTGGTGTTTGAAAATTATCACCGCTCAAAGAAAACGATACCCAAATTATGGCAACACTATAGAAGTTCGCAAAGAGTTTCAAGTTTTAAACATGATATTGAAATATTTATACTTGACACTTATGATTATAAATAATAAACTTTTTTTGTATATTAATTAACTAATTGAATTAAAGAAGGGACACGTATTCCAGGTTGTTCTTTGTTATATAGATAATCAACTGTACAATTTCGTAATATTAAAAATGCTACCCATGAAGAAATTGGAAGATTTAAAGAATGAACAAAAAAATCGATAACTAATCAATAATTAAAGATAAGGTTTGAAACACCGACTTTGTATAAGAAAAGGATTTAGAAATCTAGAGAAATATGAGTTAGAACAATAGGAGAATCAAGGGTTGAGTAATTTGTCTTTAAAGATTAGTATGTAAATTGGAAAGCCCACCTTATAATATATATATATATATATATATATATATATATATATATATATATATATATATATATATATATATATATATATATATATATATATATATATATATATATATATATATATATATATATATATATATATATATATATATATATATATCGAAAGGGGGTGATGCCCAGAGTATGAATTTGAAAGGTGTGCGTGATAAATTATTATCATTTAAGTGAAAAATTAATGTACGGTAAAAATCAGTTCTACTCAAAAAAATAAAATGAATTTTATGTTAAAAAAAAAAATAATTAAATAAATGTAATAATTATAATTTAAACAATAATAGGTAAAATATTATAAATATTTGAAAATTGAAGGGTGTTTACGGCCACAAATAATGAGTGAAATCCTTCGTATGGTCATTCATTTATGTTTAAAGTCAGAAACCAGTAACTAGTTTAAAATTTACTGTACATTATTAATATTTGGAAATTGAAGGGTGTTAACGGCCACAAATAAAACAGAAACCAGTAACTGGTTTAAAATTTACGGTAAATTTTGCAATAGGTATCTCCTGTTAGGATAACGTTGCTCGTAGATGAGACGAGCCTCTCGTCCATTTCCCCTAGAGTCTAGAATCACAATAGCACGTATATCATATTGTCAGTTCTTGTAATGCGTAGTCCATGTTTACTGTTACCCACACAACACCCCACTGACTTACCGGTAAACGTGTCTGTACGCACACGAAGCAGAATAATAAAAACATGGGCTGCAGTATGTTACGTGGCGTGGCGCACACCTCCACAGATACTTAGAACTAAGAGACGACTCATTGGGGGAATATATACCTCAACAAAAAATGTTCGTCTCTGTATAACCTGTATGTCCTTCAAGTTTCTTCGTGAGGTCCTGTAACACTTTCTGTCTGTCTATCTGTCTGTCTGTCTGTCTGTCTGTCTCTCTCCTCTCCATATATATATATATATATATATATATATATATATATATATATATATATATATATATATATATATATATATATATATATATATATATATATATATATATATATATATATTATATATATATATATATACATAGTACTGGGCGGAATTATTATGGATTTTCAAAAATTTAACATTTCTTTACAAAAAAGGTCCTGAGAGCTTTCAGGAATTGTGCAAACTTTGATCAGTGGTATGCCCAGACATGTCAAAGCACTTAGGGCTGCAAAGGTTAGACAACTGCTTATTAATTTACGTTCAAGCCTTACCACTATTTCAGTTTATTAAAATAAATCCATTTGCAATCAACGAAATTGGTATAAATGACCTTTCGAGTAGAAAAGTGTCAAATTTTGAAAAATCAATAATAATTCCCCCAGTACTGAATATATATATATATATATATATATATATATATATATATATATATATATATATATATATATATATATATATATATATATATATATATATATATATATATATATATATATATATATATATATATATATATATATATATATATATATATATATATATATATATATATATATATATATATATATATATATATATATATATATATATATATATTATATATATATATATTCAAAATCCGGTGGGCAAAGGTCAAAGGCCTAATAAAACTTTCACCGATGTTAGGGAGAAAATTAGAAAAATTTTAAAATTAAAGGCCGACATGTCCTGATATTCAGCATTTGAAGGTGTTTAAGTCAAAGGAAGTTGGAAAAGTAGATGTACCAGTAGAGTACATGGAAGATTGAGCATAGTGGTTGAGTCTGGAGTCAGAGAGTTGGGCAGAGAAAGGACGAGACTGTGTAGAAAAAAGTGTGCGACCAGAGAGTTCAGAAGAGCAGTGTCCATTATAACAGAAAAGAGTGAGAGTGAGCAACAATTCGACGGGCAGAAAGAGACTAGAGAGAATTAGTGAGAGCAGGAGAGTTGATTAAACGAAAAGCCCTAAACTCCACCATTTCAATGATAGCTATATGAGTGGAACCACCCCAGATATGTGAGGAATACTCTATTCAAGGGAGAACAACACCCCTATAAAGAGAAAGCAAATGGGATAACTTAAAAAAAAAAACAAGAAAGATCACGAGAAAAGAAACACTGAGAATATTAAGG
>SEYY01006314.1:40000-42628 GCA_009176605.1 Armadillidium nasatum | reverse complement strand
AGAAGAGAACATCAATATTCAAGCAGGATGAGATTGGGAATAATAAACAAAATTTTAATAAAAGTTATTTTTTTTTTTTCGAAATTAAAATAAATAGTAAAATTTAATTTAAATAAGAAAAAATTGTGAAGCAACAAAAGTAAAATTATTATTGGAATTAATACAAAGAAAATTAAATATTTGCAAATTTCAACTTGAGTATTGATTATTTTGAGCGTGATCCAATGTGACATCTGAATCATAAAGACTTACAACGGGTCTTTCAATAATGTGCCTTCAGCATCATTTGGAGGTTGTGGCGACAGACCTAGCAAGCCGGCTACTTGAAAAGACACACTGCTCAAGAAACCAATGATGAGCCTCGGAATAGGACGGAATGACTTTTAGAGGCTCGTCGCCTGACAGGAGTGATCCTAACAGAATGGATGGTGAGATGAGATTTTTATAATTATTATTATTCAGTTTTCTAGCGTACTTAGTTCGACTTATCATAACCTGAACTACCGAAGTTGCCGTAAAATAGAGGCCTAACCTATACAAGAGCGTTGCCGCGAGATCAGGCCTACTGCCATATTACACCACACAATACTCATATTATATATATATATATATATATATATATATATATATATATATATATATATATATATATATATATATATTATATATATATATATATATATATATATATATATATATATAATATGTCAATTTCGTATCCCTAAAATAAAGAGACGGAAATTCAGCTTTAATAAATATGTTGAACGCCGAATTAAAACATTAAAAAAATAAGACACTAAAAAATAAGAATATTAAGTAAAAAACAAGTTAATTATAGATTAAAATTCGCGAGCTTTCGATCTCAAACATCCGGAGATCCTCCTCAAGCAGGATTCTTGCTTGAGGAGGATCTCCGGATGTTTGAGATCGAAAGCTCGCGAATTTTAATCTATATAATTAACTTGTTTTTTACTTAATATTCTTATTTTTTAGTGTCTTATTTTTTAATGTTTTAATTCGGCGTTCAACATATTTTTAAGCTGATTTCCGTCTCTTTATTTTAGGGATACGATTGATATAAAAATTTGTTAGTGGTAGTTTTAACTATATATATATATATATATATATATATATATATATATATATATATATATATATATATATAATATATATATATATATATATATATATATATATATATATATATATATATATATATATATATATATATATATATTATTAGCCTTACATGTTACGGAAATCTGTCCCTATCTTGGTTGAAAGTGTGAGAAAAATACAAACTTGTCAGCAAAAGTTGAACCAGTCAATCACTGTAGTTTTGCTAACACTAACACAATTTGACACCTGTTTTGATATTTCCCATTTTACTTTACATTTATCACATTGTTTTTCACTAAGAACTAATTTAAAATGTTGCAAAAACGCAAGAAGACACCAATCTCTAGAACAAATTTATCTTATGTCTTGAATATTCATCGTAAAATAATTGACCTATCTCAATGTAAGCGAAAATTCAACTAAGATTATGACTTTTCAAATTTTAAAATATCGATATAATGGATATCGATTAAAACCGAAATTTCAAATATCGATATAAAAAATATCAATATATAAGGTCAGAAAGCTTCTTAACCTAAGCTCTATATGTTATATATAATATATATATATATATATATATATATATTAATATATATATATATATATATATATATATATATATATATATATATATATATATATATATATATATATATCTGGAGTAATGGAGGTAAATGAAGACCACTTATTTATTTATTAATAATGGGCCACTTGCACTTCAAATTTAAATAACTTTTCTCCAAATTATTATTATTATTATTATTATTTTTATTTTTTTTTTTTTAATTTTTTTTTTAAGCAAAAAAATGAAAAAGCATTAAATTCTAAATTGACAACTCTACTAATAGCAATAGGAAGGCATTCATATTGAGAATTAATACCATACTATTTAAAATCTATATACTCTTAGCAAGTTGCAGAATCCTTAGTCTGTCATTGTACGCCAATAAGTAAGGGTATAGTCACTCGAAACATCTTGTTTAATGCAAAACTGGACAATTTAGTACCTACCTCACCCTGTATTCTACTAACCTCTAAACTAGGTTCACCTCAAAACTTATTCACTTATTATTACTTCTCATATTACACTTTTGTTTTTAATTTTATTTGCACTACACATGCACTTTCACGATTTACATATTATTATAATACTCGTAAGTCGTAAATATAAAAATGTATTTACTCGAATAATAATAATAATAAATAATAATAATAATAATAATAATAATAATAATAATAATAATAATAATAATAATAATAATAATAATAATAATAGAGGAGAGTTTTATCTTTAAATTAAGCTAAAGAAAGCTCAAAACACGCTGTTTACTTTTGATTACAATTTTACATATAAAGTTGCCAGTCCTGATTTTTAGAACATAATCATTCTTCAATTTATATTTCCAGAATGACGTCACAGAACTTGCCAAGTATTGTTGATGATGTTTAATTAACACTCGTTTTCTTACTTTTTCTTAAAAATGTTACAAAATCTTGAACTCAAGTTGC
>SEYY01006314.1:0-32500 GCA_009176605.1 Armadillidium nasatum | reverse complement strand
CTATAAAAGAGAAAATGGAATTAAATGGCAAATGAAAGTAAAAGAGAAAATGGAATTAAATGGTGAACTAAAGTAAAAAGAATATATATTTTTTTTACTTTAGTTCGCTGTTTAATTCCATTTTCTCTTTTACTTTAGTTCGCTGTTTAATTCTATTTTCTCTCTCTCTTTTTAATAATATTTTTTTAAAAAAAATTATTAAGTTTCATGATTTTGGGTATTTGAGGTAATTCAAAAATTTTTGGGCACCCAACATGAAAAGTGCAAGTATCAATGATTTAACTATCTACAGGTCAATTATCAAATTATTTTGACAAAGGGAATATACTGAAAAATTTGCGTAAATTTTACTCCCATACATGTCTTCAATTTTTGCCAAATATTCCAGTCGAAACAGGTTTTTTTTTTCTTAAAATTGTTCTAGATAATCTATAATACTATTCTTATCCATTTATAGTATTAAAAAGCATTATTGAATAGCCATTTTTAGATATTGTGCTGTGGTTAGTTTTCCCCTATTCAAGTGGTTAGTTTTACCCTATTTCATTTTTTCATCACCTTCAATTTGTAAAAACTTTAAATAGTAATTTGCATATTTTCATAAATATGCTTTCTTATATAAAAATATTTAGAAAGGTTCATATTTCTCAAAAAAAATTATAAATAGTTATATCATGTAATTCCAATTTAAAAAAAAAAAAAAATTTGAGAAATTTTGGATTTTTACCCTGATATTTACTATATATATATATATATATATATATATATATATATATATATATATATATATATATATATATATATATATATATATATATATATATATATATATATATATATATATATATTAGTAATATGAATAAGATAAATTTACCTATGAAATAACTATAATTTCATAACTTCACTCTGACACTAATGCATCAACCTGATAATACTTTGAAGTCAGATGATACGTTGTAAAGCTATCAAAATTGTAAGTCAATTTGTATTAAAATTTTAAAGGTTTTGATGTTTTTAACATACAAGATCATTTTCTGCCCTTCATTTAACCCAATTTACTTGATTTCAGATCATTTTGTCTTTGTAATTTTAATATATTAAATAAAAATGCTCAGTTGCTTCTAAATATTACCCAATTATTCAATTAATATTAATAGGGAAAATTTTTATAAAGCCTATATTCGCATATCTTGATAAGGCAAATAAGAAGACCTCTAGGATGAATTTTAAAGATTAAAATTATATTTTATGTATATAAATTATTTTTATTTTAGTAGTTCTAGTTCACTTTCTATTGAAAGTGATGATTGACCAGCTTTTTTTTTCTTTTCCCAAGTAATACTTCTAAGATACCAAGAGAAGGCTATTTTGCTCAGTTGTATAACTGTATAACTTTGCATCTGTCCTATTTCCAAAACATCCCTGTTATACTTTTTCTTTGCTAATTTAATAGCATTCTTGTCACATGCAGGCCCTGAGCTTCTAAATTTTTGACATTTATGAACCTACCTAGTCAGTTGTATCTGTAAAATAGAGAGTGGCTAGTTTTATATTTTTATTAGTCAGAAAATAAAGAAACAATGAAAGTTATATTAAAAATGCCATGAAAATATCAACAGTATAGTTAGAATTAGAATAAAAATGGTGTCCCTGTTTACCTCACAATTTTTTTTATGTGGTGGAATGAATTGGAAACATTATCTCACTTCATTGTGTATTAAGAAGTATATAACACATCTTTTTAATATCTTAAGCTGTGTGTAGTTTTTAAACTTTTAGTCTTTGCAGTTGGTGTGATTGTTTTTCTGAAATCAGAAAATACTATTAGAAGTGTTTTTTACACTTTAATATTGATCAAAAGAGGTTTTAATTTTTCATATCATTGTTTAAATAGAATAGGAGTAAAAGTGAATATTATGCTATAGCTTTCCTAAAATATAAATTTAATAAGAATTCTTATTATTTTATATATATATATATATATATATATATATATATAATATATATATATATATATATATATATATATATATATATATATATATATATATATATATAATATATATAATATATATATATATAATATTTTTTTTTTTTTTTTTTTTTTTTTTTTTGATCCCCAGTTCAACTGTTTATGGGCTATGATAAAAATGAAAGTAAGTATTATTTGAAATAAATTTATATTTCTAATAAGACTTTAAGAATCTTGTGCATTATCTTTACTAATTGTAATGTGCACTATCAATGCCTTAGCCTTAAGTATTTATTATTCCATATATATATATATATATATATATATATATATATATATATATATATATATATATATATATATATATATATATATATATATATATATATATATATATATATATATATATATATATATATATATATATATATATATATATAACACAATTTTTGTGAAAGTTGAAAAAGTAGTTAACTATATTACAGATTATCAGTCTTTGATATGAGCATGTTACAACATAAAAATGTTTATGCAGGTGTATGGATTGACTGGGGACCCAGCCTTACCGGCAGTAATGGGGAAAGCCGGGGTTAATTGTAAATTATACTTATTAATGGTAGATTAAATCAAACAAAATATAAGAAAATTAAGATTTTAATTTCATTATTCCTTCTTTACACATTGGGTAGGGCAAAATGAATGCAACATAAAAGAAGAAACACAATTCATTCACTTAAATTACCATCAAAATCTTCTTGAACATTTACATCAAGTTTAAGAATTTGGGGGAGTGAAATGTTCAGGAACACAGGACAGTGATGTTGAATATGTTACTAAGATTGTATTTTAAAAACAGTAGCATTTCTACATTCTTTGGCCATAGTTTGATTCTGTCTTTTTGAATTGATTTTCCTATTTTGAATTCTCTTTCACTAGTGCTGGAGCTTGCCGGTGGGCACAAATATACTCGTGACAGTGTTGCTATTGTGGGGAGATCACTCTTGTTTGCATTCCAGGAGGCAATAGAGACATTGTTGATGTTAATTTTTTTCATTTTCATATATTTATTCAATTCAATAAGAGCAGACTTAATTTAATTCAGACAGTCCTATGCTTGCTTCTGAATCACCAGAGTCTGCAAGGATAACATCTCACTAAGATGAAAGTCCAGAAGATTTAGATTCCTGAAAATTTTTAAATTTTTGTTACTTGAAATCTTTAAAACTTAATTTACTATCACCAGTGTTTTAAATGCGTAGAATTTTATTTTAGATTAATATTCATACACATTCAAAAATATTTTGTGGAAAAAAAAATTCACTACTGAAATTTTTAAAAAGGACAAATAAAATGTTGATAATAATATTAAGTAATAATAATAAATTATTATTAAGTAAATTATAATAATAAAAATTATTTTGTAATAAATAATAATTAATTGATAATAATAAATTAATAATTATAATAATAAATTTCTATTAAGTAAATTATAATAAAAAATTATTATTTAGTAATAAATTAACAACTAACAAAATAATAAATTATAATAATAAATTATTAATAATAATAAATTAATTATAAATAAAAATAAATTAATAATAGTAATTATTTAATAATAAATTAAAAATAATAATAATAGTAAATTATTAAAAATAAAAATAAGTTAATAAATAATAATTAATAATAAAAATAAATTATTACTAAGTAAAATAATTAATAATAATAAATTAATAAAAAAAATATTTAATTAAGTAATAATAAATATTAATTAATTAGTAATAATTAATCAATAATAATAAATTTATAATAAATAATAATAATAAATTCATAATAATAAATTATAATAAAAAATAATGATAAATAATATTAAATAGTAATGATAAATTTATAATAATAATTAAATTAACAACAATAAATAATTAATAATAAGAAATTATTACTGTTATTCATAAATTTATTATTTAATATTACTGTTATTAGTTTATTATTACTTAATAATTTATTATTACTATTATTCATTTATTTAATTTGCCTTTTAAAAATACCTGTGACATTATTTTTGGCATAAATTTTTGTGTGTAGCATTTTTTTTTTTTTTTTTTTTTTTCAAAATATCTGTGAATGTGCACGAATACCAATCAAAAATTCTACACATGTGTTTTAATGAAACTAGTACTATTAACTATCATATTTACCTCATTAGACTTCAATGGACATATTTCCACATCATCCACAGTATTAAAATTGAACTTTAATTATACAAAATCTGTAATTTTCTGAATTTTTTTTTTCCCCTGAAAAAATACATATAATCATTAATTTAAGTGAATGTTGGCTATTCTACTCCTTCCTTATAATTAACTTAATCTCAATTTAAATTATATTTAATTTTCTTAACCTGAAATTTCGGTGCTTTTAACCACTAACAAATTTTTGGCAACCACAGCTAGAGTCCTGGCCTTGGCAAATTGCAACCCCAGTCAGTTCCTATGCAGGTGTATATTTGAAACCTTGGGTAATAAATAAAATTATAACGAAATTATATGCTAAATTTGCCCCCCCCCCAAAAAAAATATTAACTTATATATATATATATATATATATATATATATATATATATATATATATATATATATATATATATATATATATATATATATATATATATATATATATATATATATATATATACATAAAAACAAATGGCAAAATTTTGTAAAAAGTAGTTAACTACATTACAGATAATTAATATTAGTAACCAACTACATTCCATGTACCTGTACAATAGTTAGTAATTATCTAAAAAAAATTTGAGGTAATGTAGTTACACCTTTTATATATATATATATATATATATATATATATATATATATATATATATATATATATATATATATATATATATATATATATATATATATATATATATATATATATATATATTCTGCAGATGAAGAATTAATTAAGTGGGGATGGCCAGAGGATGTTTGGTTTCATGTTGATAAATTATCGTCAGCTCATGTTTATCTAAGATTGAATCCAGTAAGTTTTATGTAAACCTTTTTATTAATTTTTTTTAGCTTTTTTTAATAACGAGTAAAATATTTTCATTAGCTTTTTCTCTTTCTTCATTCTTTTCTGTTTTATGATGATGAGTCTATCTGAATATACCTACATATGAATAGGATTGATGATTAGCTTAATATTATTTGCTTTATTTTTACTTGACCTTGTAGTAAGATGTTTATCTTCATGTAAATCTGAGTTTTTTTAATGGGAACTTCATTATCAAAAGGTACCATAAGATTGTAAAATTTGTAATAAACAAAAAAAAATGCCAAAAGCAATTGAAAGTAAGCTTCATTTAGCGCAAGTAATCAGATCTGCAGAGTAAGTAATTTTATATTTGGCAGCTCCAATAGTTTAAATACTTGGCTCTGACTTCACTGAAAAATATTATTTGCTCATACTCTTTGTCCCTGCTAATAATTATGATGAAAAATTTTGGCATGGGAAAGATACTGTAAATGATATTATGCCAAACTCCTTACATGTAAAGTAACATTACTTCCATTTTCTTGGGACTACTAGAGGCTAAACAAAGTATTGAACTCCTTAATCCAAACTACAAGAAAATTCTGACTGGCATACTGGTTTGTGTATGGATATAAAACTGGAGCCAAATCTTAACAATCATAAGCCTAATGAATGAAGGATGCATAGAAAATTCAAAACCTCATTAAGAAGATATTGACAGTATATTTCTATTTTCAGTATAAGGGTGATACACCCCTCCAATACATTTCAGAAGGCCTCACAATCAAAGATTTTTACTTCTTACTACCTGGAAACTTCTTTTGCCTTTAGGTCACAATTGGTTGCAAGAAATAAAAGTTATAAGAGTTGCTGGACTAACAATTTCAATACTTCAAAGAAATAGATGTATGTTGAGTACTGTTTGAGGGTTCACTCAGATGTTTGTTCTTTGCTTTGGAGAACTTTATTAACATAAGCACAAGGTTCTTTTTAGTAGCATTAGACATTTTTTAAAAATCCTAGCTAGATAGTTATGTAAAAATAAAATATATATGAAAGGAGGGCTTTAAACTGTCAGAAAAAGTATGTAAATTCAAACTAATGAAAATTGAAAAATTATTTTAAAACATTCAAGCATTTCATTAAATTATAAAACGCAGCTTTGGAATATTTAAATTGGAAATTTGATTTTTTTTTGTTTTGTTTTTTTATTATTTAAAAGGTTTTTTTCTTAATTTTCGTCTGTTTATTAAAAATGTTTACTTATATTGTTAATTTTGCATCAGTAAATTAGTTTTTCTTAATTTTTATTTTCTCTGCTTAAAAACCTATATTATGGCAATTCAAAACTTAAAATATATATAATGCTTATTAAAATATATTTCAAGGAAAATTTTTGTAGTGGTGATTTTATATACTATATGGACCTGGTCACTAAAAGTGGTATATTTCTAGGGATGGAGCGATACCAAAATTTTTACCGATATATGCCTGATACCGATACTGAAAAGGCCGATACCGATACTTCACTCCATCCCTATATATTTCTAAATTGTTTGCGAAAATATTTGAAAGAAAGTTCTAAAACTTTCAACTGAAGTCATGTTACAGTGAAAGCAATTTTGATAAAGGCATTAATTATTCTAGCACATAGTCTGAAAACACATAGCAAGTAAAATTCACCTTTGAAGGCTTTGATACTTTATTGTGAATAAAAATATAATTATGTAGTGTTTTAACCTTTATACTTTTAAAATAGACGAAACTTTAATGCATCTTGAAAAATTCCTTGCACAACCAATGATCATTTTCAACAGAAGGCATGAAAACGGAGGCTTCAGAATGTCATATTTACAATTTTCGGGGACAGTAGTATTGCATGCTATTTTGTATAAAAGTATAAGAATTTTTATTAAACTCAAATCCTTAATTATCATTAATACCTTATGTAATTGATTATTTTTGAAAATTATAGTTCAAATTTTTATTAAGTAATGAGTTTAAAGGAAAAAAATTGTAGAAAGGTTTGTTACATTACATTTATATGAAATATATATTAAAATATTTTGAATGGGTGATAAATTTTATTCACTCTTTATTTAATTTTTTTTAAGGGACAAACAATAAATGACATACCAAAAGAAGTTTTAGAAGATGCAGCTCAGCTATGCAAAGCTAATAGTATTACGGTAAGATGAATATTTTTCTAGAATCTCTTAAGGATTCTCATAGTTGGTTTTGTAATATTTGAAACTTGTTTGATTAAATATATCTTTTAACATATATATATATATATATATATATATATATATATATATATATTATATATATATATATATATATATATATATATATATATATATATATATTATAATAATATAAAACCACAGCACATAGTGGTAAAGCTGTACTTGTTCAGCTATACCAAATGAAAATAAGTTAAAATTTAAAAAATTGTTTCTTTAAGAGCAGAAAGGCTTTTTTTTTTATTTTCGGGAAAAAAATTTTTTTTTTTCCATAATGTATAATGCTTGAAAAAGTTTACATCTTTGGAAAAATATATATATATATATATATATATATATATATATATATATATATATATATATATATATATATATATATATATATATATATATATATATATATATATATATATATATATATATATATAATTGTAAATAGAGCTAAACAAATTAGAGGATAAAGAAATACTTACCTCATCAGGGGTCGAACCACCGCATGTTGCGACAGAGAAAGACAAAAGACTCGGTGCTCTACCGCTGAGCTATCCACGAACCCAAAAAAGTTCGCTTCAAAGAACAGTTTCAAGCAACCGATCTTCCCGTCAAGGTACAATCACAAAGGGGTCCCTCTTTTTCAGCACAGGCTGAATGAGCGCACGTTTCCAGTAAGAAGGGAAAGTTGAAGTAGAAAGACATTGAAGAAATAGTTTACCAAGGAAGGGTGCAAGCTCTGAAGCATAAGTTTTGAGAACCACAGGACCGGACGCCTTCCTAATGTAAAGTTTTGAGGGAGCAGAAAAGACGTTTTTAGAATATATATATATATATATATATATATATATATATATATATATATATATATATATATATATATATATATATATATATATATATATATATATGATGGATCTGGATGTCATATTTTCTAATTTGCGGATGCGATGCGGATGTTGAATTTTGGAGAAGTGCGGATGCGGATATATTGAATTTTCGAAAGGTCGGATGTTAAATTTTCGAAAATGCAGATGCGGATGCATATGTTAATGTTGATGGGGATGCTCCGCGGATGCGGATGCCATCACTAATATATATATATATATATATATATATATATATATATATATATATATATATATATATATATATATATATAATATATATATATATATATATATATATATATATATATTATTTTAATTGCCACTATATATATGCATATAAATACATATAACTAACCGTGGAATCATTTGGTATACTTATGTAATCTGCTTTTTGAGGATTCGAACCAGGGCTCAAAAGATGGAATCCCGAAGCGTTAACCACTACACCAACTGATGGTACAAAAGGAGAGAATCCAGAACTTCTACTGGCATATCGCCTAGTGAGAAGTCCCCGAAAAACACCCCAGACCACACTTGGGCGTAGGGTCAACATAGCCAATGCTCTATCCTCGTATAAACCGCAGATGCATTTGATATTATTTTAATTGCCACTATATATGCATATAAATACATATAACTAACCGTGGAATCATTTGGTATACTTATGTAATCTGCTTTTTGAGGATTCGAACCAGGGCTCAAAAGATGGAATCCCGAAGCTTTAACCACTACACCAACTGATGGTACAAAAGGAGAGAATCCAGAACTTCTACTGGCATATCGCCTAGTGAGAAGTCCCTGAAAAAACCCCGACCACACTTGGGCGTATTGTCAACATAGCCAATGCTAGGCGATATGCCAGTAGAAGTTCTGGATTCTCTCCTTTTGTACCATCAGTTGGTGTATTTGTTAACGCTTCGGGATTCCATCTTCCATATTTCCATCTTCCAGCTTGCCTTCCTAACATTCATAGATTTCAGAAGCCCATGGACATCTGAGAGGAGTAGTAGTAGGAGGAGGATTGTCAGAGTTGAATTAATTACCTATGAAGTGCTAGGTTGGTTTGTTTCTTTGCTCTGTACTCCATTGCCCTCAAGTCAAGCTCATCCTTTTCATGTTTTATTCTCAGAAAATATCTCAACGTATCTTTGACTGTACACTTTATTGCTGCACACTCCCACCTTCCTTCACATGTTTTCAACAAACATAATCACATACTCAAACATTATAATTTAAAAGAAGACACAACTTAATGACGGAAATGCTTGCAGAGGTGGGTGACAACCAATCTATCTCTCACATCATCATCACTTGGAAGTTGGAGCCTCTGGCTTGCTTTGGTGCACGGGTCTTTTTTGATTAGCATCCATAACATTCGTGGTCTGTATACAAATTTCCACTTTGTTGAGCACCACTACACTTCTTTATGATTTTTTTATCTTTTAAATTAGCTGTAAATGGAATTCAATGACATTATGTATGTTACATTTTTTGAGACCTGTTGGATTTCCCCAGTAACCTATATCATATATATATATATATATATATATATATATATATATATATATATATATATATATATATATATATATATATATATATATATATATATATATATATATATATATATATATATATATATATATTAATGCACAAAATTGTTAAAGGTATGAGAGAAACTTTATATCTCAATATTTGAAATTCTTATGTATCACAGGGGAACAAAACGAATAATATTGATGTTGTATATACCATGTGGTCTAATCTTAAGAAAACTCCATCCATGGATGTTGGTCAAGTTGGCTTTCACCGAGACAAAGAGGTATTATTCAGTATTTCTTTTAGTTTTGTATATATATATATATATATATATATATATATATATATATATATATATATATATATATATATATATATATATATATATATATATATATATATATATATATATATATATATATATATAATATTTAAAAAAATACTGTTGATCTTACTATTGCTCTTTCAAAGAGAGAGTTGCATAAATGTATACCTCATAAATACTGTCAATCAAATATCTTTAAGAATAGTTTAATGTATTAGAATTCCTCAAAACTGTTTATTTATTACATAATATAACTTAGAATTAATTTTGTATTTTCAGGTTTATAAAATTCACGTAGAGAAAAGAATAAATGAAATAGTAAATAGACTAAATAAAACAAAAGAAGACAAGAAACTTAACTTCCGGGAAGAACGAGAAAATCGGGATAGGCTAGAAAGAAATGAGGAGAAAAAGAGGATGAAGGAGGAGCAGAGAAAGCAGAGAGAAGAAATTGAGAAGAGAAGGAAAGAAGCAGAATTAAGGTATAGTTATCATATATATATATATATATATATATATATATATATATATATATATATATATATATATATATATATATATATATATATATATATATATATATATATATATATATATATATATATATATATATATATATATATATATATCCTCCGGTGGGCAAAGGCCGGAGGCCTGCCAAATTTCACTGGAGTTGGGAAAAAACTTATCTTGGTCGATGGAGACCAACATGTCCAGATACACGGGGGTGTGAAAGTATGCATGTCTAAGGAAGTTGGGAAAACAGACAATGGGTGTGTGTTCCAGACTATACCAGCAGAGTATATGTAGGATTGAGCATAGCAGTTAAGTCTGGGGTCTGAGAGTTGGACAGAGAAAGGAATGAGACCGTAGGAAAGCGTGTCACATGAGCTCTTCTCAATGGAGGAGTTATACGACGAAAGAGTTCAGAAGAGCAGTGTCCGTTGTTATAGTGATAGAATAGAGAGAGTGATACAACAATTCACCGGGAAGAAAGTGACTGGAGAGAGTAACAGCAGAAGAGTTTATAAGATGAAAAATCGTAGACTCACCTTTTTGAGAAGAGCTGTATGTGTGGAACCACCCCAGATATGTGAGTCGTTCTCCATACAGGGGCGAACAACACCCCTATAAAGAGCCAGCAACTGGGGTGGTATAAAAAAAATCACGAAGGCGCCTCAGAACACCCAACCTCTTACAAGCTTGTTTAGAAAGAGAAGTAATGTGATTTTTCCAAGATAGATCACGAGATAAACACCGAGAATATTGAGGACAGATGAAGGTTTGAGTTGAGTGTTTTCGAAGATGATGTCATAGTTGTGTGGAAGATTGTGCCGAGTAGAAAATGGAGGAATTGAGTTTTTTGAGACATTAAAACTATCATGTTTTCTCTACCCCAATTTGAAATACGAGAAAGATCAGAGGTCAGTTGCTTCAAGGCCATCCTTCTTGCATCAATTAACTGCCGTTGGGAGGGGAGTTTTTAAAAAGAAAGGAGTAATGAATTGTGGAGTCATCGATATAGGAGTGGATAGTAGACAAAGTAATAGAGAGAAGGTCATTGATAAAAATTAGAAAGAGTTGGGGATAGGACATATCCTTGAGGAACGCCACTATTTATAGATTTAAAGGAAGAACGGTGGCCGTCTACAACGGCAGCTATAGAACGACAGGAAAGGAAATCAGAGAGAAGGATAATTTCCGAAAGAGTGAAGTTTAGAAATTAAAGCTTTGTGCCAGACTCTTTCGAAGACTTTCGATATTGCCTAGCGCCATACTAAAAGACTCACCGAAACACCGAAGAGCGGAGAACCAAGAGTCAGAAAGTAGAGAAAGATCATCATTAGAGACACTTTGCGGAAGCCATACTGGCGATCAAAGATAAGATTAGAAGAATTGAGATGTTTCCAAATCTTCTTCTTAAGGATAGATTCGAAAACTTTAGACAGAACGGAGGTTAAAGAAATAGGACGATAGTTACAGGGTTGAGAGGGGTCTCCCTTCTTCGGCACAGGCTGATTGTGAACGCACGTTTCCAGCAAGAAGGGATGGTTGAAGTGGAGATACAGAGGCGAAATAGTTTACCAAGGCAGGGTGCAAGCCCATAAGCACAACCGCAGGAGGAATACTATCAGGACCATACGCATTCTTAGTGTTAAACTTACAGAGAGCAGAGATGACATCTTTAGAACAAATTACAATGTTAGGCATAAATGAGTTGGAGGGGGTGAAGGAGGAGAAATAGCATAAGAGGAGAAATAAGGTAGAATTAGAGGCAAAAGTTTGAGCAAAGAATTCAGCTTTAGTAGAAGGTAAAATAGCAGTTGTGTCATCAGAAGAAACTGGAAGAGGGAAAGAGGAAGAAGCAAAGTTAGAGTTGACATTTTTTACAAAATGCCAGAAAGGGCGAGAGGAAGAGGAAACAGAAAGATTATTGCATTTACGACGGAGAAAAGAGTTTTTGGTATCTCGAAGAATAGATTTTGCACGATTCTGGGATGAAATATAAGTTGAATGAGTTTCTGGAGTTTGAAGATGACGGTAATCTCTGAAGGCAGCATCACTTCTGCGGATTGCGCGAGAACCAGCAGAATTAAATCAAGGTTTGTTAGGTTTAGTAGAAGGGAAAGAATATGGAATGTACGCCTCCATGTCAGAGAATCACTTCGGTTGTGCGCCCATCACACTAAGAGGGACCCCTCCCACGAAAGCAGTAATCTTTTCATGGGAAATATTGAAGTACAACCTCAAGTCAGACCATTTAGCAGCACCGAAGTGCCAGAAAGGTCTCATCGCAGAAGCGGGGGCCGTTCTTGCGGAAGACTTGAAGAGATAGAACAAGATATAAAGATAAGAAGGTGATCGGATGAACCCAGAGGAGGAAAGAGTTTTACATATGGAGAAGGATAAGAGGTTAAGAAAAAATTAAGTATGTAGGATTCATCACCAAGATGGTCAGGGATAGGAGTAGGCAGTTGGACCATCTGCTCAAGGTTGTTCTGGATAGAAAAGTCGTAGGCAAGTTCACCGGCTGGATCATGAGAACTAGATAAAAGCCATTGACGGTGGTGAACATTGAAATCACCTAAAATGATGATTTCGGAGAAAGGAGAAGAAGACAGAATATGCTCTATTTTGGAGTTTAAATAGTCGAAGAATTTTTTATAGTCAGTAGAATTAGGAGATAAGTAGACAGAACAAATAAATTTAGTAGTAGAATTGCAAAAGAGCTTAAGCCATATATATATATATATATATATATATATATATATATATATATATATATATATATATATATATATATATATATATATATATATATATATATATATATATATATATATATATATATATATATATATATATATATATATATATATATATATATATATATATATATATATATATATATATATATATATATATATATATATATATATATATATATATATATATATATATATATATATATATATATATATATATATATATATATATATACAGGAGCTATGATTCATTATTCGTCGAACAAAGCATGCAGACCACCAACAAAGATAATACTGGATATGATTCTGATGATTTTATGTAGATTTTAATAAGCAATTAAATATATTTTATTTTTGGTGTATGCTTTTTTTCCCTCCCTTCTAATCAATTCCATTTATTTAACAGAGCTCTTTAAATTATTTTAGAAGCTTACTTTGTATTGTAAACTAAAAAGTTTACTATATATATATATATATATATATATATATATATATATATATATATATATATATATATATATATATATATATATATATATATATATATATATATATATATATATATATATATATATATATATATATATATATATATATATATATATATATCATCGAGGGCGGGCTGAAAAGTCACGCCTGTTGATGCTTTCCTAAAAGGAAAACTGGTATAAACATGTTCAGACCTGCGTTCGAAAGATTGAAGTTTGTAGAATTGATTTGACATACGAATGGTATGGTTATTTGGTTTCATTCTTGTACAGTAATAGGAGAAATGGATGCTATTGGTGATGCTTTGTTAAAACGACGTGTAGTGATTGAATTTTTGCATGCCGAAGGTATGCAGAATTAAAATATTGGTCCGCCACAAAATCCAGTAGGAAAACTCCTCAAAAACTCAGACACCCGCCATACGAAAGTTTAAGACTCAACCATTGGCCGGTAAACTCATTCTGACAGCATTCTATGATTGGGGAGGGTTTCGTCTATTCCGAGTATCTCTAAGGGCACGACTGTAAGCTCTTGTGAAACTCTAGAAGTTGAAGAGCCACAACCGTCGAATAAGACCAAACTGTACCGTTTCCCTCTTGCATCACGACAATCCTCGACCACATTAATAGCAGTGCCCAGATGCTTCAACGCTTGAACATCGAGGTCATAGATCACCCACCCTAACCATATACAGTCCTAATCTGTCCCTTAGTGATTTTTGCATATTTAAAAGATTGAAGGAGAGTTTCGGGAAAGTGAGATTTGGTTCAGACGATGAGGTGAAGAAAGTGTTACGGAAAATAGATCGACTTCTTTTCAACCGGGTTTGAGAAATTGGTTCAACGTTTGCAATGTTTTGAATAGATTATGCAGAAAAATAATTTTACATGTTTACTGAATAAGTAAGTCTTGGATCATCTTTCAGTATTTGTATCATTACCTCATCTGCAGTGTATTAATTTTACGGGAGAACAGGCGTTACTTCTCAAATCATCTTCGTGTATATATGTATATATATATATATATATATATATATATATATATATATATATATATATATATATATATATATATATATATATATATATATATATATATATATATATATATATATATATATATATATATATATATATATATATATATATATATATATATATATATATATATATATATATATATTAAAATTTAAAGCCCATATACCCTTGCAACGGTGTACCTGTTCGATTACCTTAATATCCTTAAATTAGTATACCTATCCTGTCTGGTTTTTTTTTTTTTTTTTTTTTCAAAATTACGCGGATTGTCACTGGTGCAGTATGGAAAGAAAAATACAAATAGTCATTAGAAAATAAAAATACGAACTGATAACTGTTTTTTAAATTAAAGATTAAAAGAACAAAAATATTAAAAGGAAGCAGAAGGTTCGGGAATTAAAACCTCAAAAAGTAAGAAATTGCTGCGGAAAAAATTTATTAAACGTATAGTGAGGAGAGACCATTACAATCTGATGCGGAGGAGTTAGAGTTAATAAGCAGTAAGTAAAATGAAAGTATGTTGAAAGATAAAGATAGTAATTTAAAGAAAATATAAAATCGATATTTCAATCATTTTTAATATGTATCTAGCCATTTTCGTCATTAAACTTAGTCAAGTTAGAGACCTTTTGCATTTCAAGTCTACACGCGAAATATTAAACCAAAGTCAGTGCAAAAAATCGGAGAAGTTAAAATTTCTGTGAAGCTTTCGCCAATTTAGCGAGAGTATATTTTATAAATCTCGTATATGGTTTTTTTTTTTTTTTTTTCCTTTCATTTTTTTCCTAGCAAACTAGTTCAGTTCAACTTAACCTAACTTTGACTTAAATGGTAGATGTAGGCTAACGGCTAGCAATTTCTGGCATCTCTAAAGCTTGGCGAAATCAAGGGTAGCGATTTATTTAGTTAAAAAAATAACCGTCATAAAGAACCCAAGTTAGTTAGGCATTACAGCTAAGTTTGGTGATTTTTATTTTTTTTTTCATTCGATTTTCTCTGTTATTGTTTGAGTCGTTAGCATGGTCGTTAGAGTAAAATTGCATGATTTTAAGTTTCTGCTTTTAAGACCCATATCGAATAAAAAAGGGTACCCACATTTTCTTTACACTAAAAATAATGTATATCACTTTTGGGAGAAGTAAGTTGAACAGATGAAGGTACGGTTCTGTGCTCCTCATATCTGTTAAAAAGACACCCCATTTGCAAGGAAAAAATTAACATGTAAGTTTCTAAAACTCTTCCCAAAAGATTTAGGTCATTTCTGAAATTCTGCCAAAATTTAAAAAAAAAAAAAAAAAAATGTTGGCAACGTTTCACATAATTGCTTATTTCATTTCTTTTAAAATAAGTAAGTAAAGAAACAATAACAATGGTCACTATTGCGTAACTTCACAAACACATTTAATAATTTTCAAAATAATATTTAACTGATCCCACTAACTGATTACAAGCATACATTAAAGCGAGCTTAACTTAATCTACAAGGGATGATAATTCTAAATTTTTTGTCAAGTGAGTATATTTCAAGCAAAAATTGATTAAATTGAGTCAGTGCCTTTTAAAGAAAAACTAATCAAGGTGGCGAAAACAGAGTAGAAAGAAAATCTGAAAAAAAAAAGAGTACTTGTTTTTAAAATTCAAGGATAATAGTAAATTGGGATCTATATTTTGATAATTATAAGAATGTTATAAACGAACTTAATCAGTTAATGAGAAATTGAAGAAAAATGCAAAAATTAATTTAGCAAAGAATAAGAAAAAGGATCTATGGAAAAAAGTTGTTTAGCTATATAGATTTAATAGTAAAAATAAAACTATTAAATCATGTATAATGATGAAAATTTAGTACGTTCAGATAGGAAATTTAACACTTTCATTTTAAAAAAAATCTTTTGCCAATAATTACAGAGGAAAGACTATTTAAAGACTAATGGTTCCAGTATGCAATTAATATAATGATCATGGAGTTGGACAAAGAGGTAAAGAAAATAAATTCTTGCAACATTATATATGATGATGTGAAAATTTATCACTGACCCAAGTAAAAGCTGCAATGCCTTCCGGTGTATATATTATAGAACCCCAAAGGATGGTGGTTGCAGTATTGAAAAAGTATTGTATTTGATTCTTAAAAGATCTCACATTTGGTAAGGCATTTACATAAGGATATAAATATTTAGACTTCTGCAAAACGATTTATTAGATATATTCCATGTGATAGGATTCAGGTTTTTAAAATGTTTTCGCCAATCGACTAAATAGATGCACAGCCTAATATATATATATGTGAATTGAGCAAGTTCTTTTCATTAGATCTCGATCAGCTTACAGGAATTCATACAAATTTAAAGAAGGTGGCATGTGAATTAGATTTTTTTTTTTCAAAAGTTTCTGAAATTATTTACTTCAAGATATTGCTCGTGTACAGTTCGTAACGTCAATGTTAAAGTACGATCTACGAGTATGCCCTACTACGAGAGGAAGAATAAATGGGGATGTTCCACGGTCAAGATTCTTTAAAGATCTTGAAATTTCCGAAAACGAAATGTTAAATTTCATGAATCGTGTCCCACGAGTTTTGATGCAGTAATTTTCTTTCTGCAGTGAAAACTGAAGATAGATTTACTACCTTTAATTTTTGTTACTGCAATCTTGAGTGGTCAGTTTGGTCACTTGGTGTAAGCAAACTAGGAAGAATTAGGGCAATGTTTCTTTTAGACTAAATACTTTTTCTTATACTCTTACTCAAGATAGATTTATATGGAAATTATTTATTGCAGATTTTATTTTAACATTTTCGGATCATTAATTTGTTTTAAGTGAAGCTAATTAATCATTTTTATATATATATATATATATATATATATATATATATATATATATATATATATATATATATATATATATATATATTATATATATATATATATATATATATATATATATATATAATATATATAGTTTGTTTATATAGATCAGATGATTTGCTACAGCAAAGTGACAAACGAATATCAAGGTTCTGCTAAATATTTTCGTGCAGCTGATCGACTTTATCATGACACGTTTGCATTTGTAGTGAGAAGTTTCCTAGCAAATAGTTAAAACGTAACATGGGCTGTTCCACGGCCAAGATTCTTTAAAGATCTTGAAGATTGCTAAGAGAAGTGTCCCATGAATCGTGTTCCACGAGTTTTGCTGCAGTAACTTTCTGCTCGCGGCAGCGAAAATTGAAGATAGAAATTTCTATCTTCAGTTTTCGCTGTCGCAATCTTGAATGAACACATGATGTAAACAAGCATGGAGGAGTTAGGCCAAAACTTTCTTTTAGAGCAAATATTTTTTGTAAATATTTTTACTCAGATAAATTTGTTTGCAAATTATTACGGATAATTATTATAGCATTTTCAGATCATTAAAATTTGTTTAGAAATTGAGCCTTGTGAAGAGGGGGTAGCTGAGGTGGTTCGGACTTAAGAAGAGAATGAACGAAGATAGATATCCAAGAAGGCATTACGAATGGAGACAGTAGGGGAGGAGAGGGATGGGAAGACACAGGTTGAGGTGGAGTTACGGCGTTGAAAGGGGGGTGGAGAGAAGGAGAAAAACTATGGAAGAAGTGGAGGGGGCAGAGATGTATATTAATCATCGACAATGAAGAGTCTTCGTTCGAGACAGCTGACAGGTGCTTGCACGGTTGCACTGCACCTACTGGAGTATGGTGAGAATTCGAAATTTTGTTGGCTCCAATGTTTTTAATCATGTCTGCCGCCAAAGTCTTTTAAAATCTTCGTTTAAATCATAGGTTACCATATATTCCTACAAATGACCTTTCTGAAATTAATTAAACAAAGTGAATGCTTAAATTAATTACTGACCAATTAAATTAGATATTAAAATATATTTACGTCTGTTTATTTAGATCAGCTGTTAATTGCTGCAGCGAGTTGTCCCACGAAAATCAAATTTGGGTGTGTTCCATGTAATCAAGCGTGGCGTGACGTTACGCTTAAAACAACTGCAGAGAAAATCTTTAACAGATTCTTTAATGTTCGTAGGACACTCCGCTGTAGCAATTAACAGCTGACCTTTATAAACAAACGTAAATATATTTTAAAATATAATTTATCACTCATTTAATTAATTTAAGCAATCACTTAATATAATTAATATCATAAATTTCATATGTAAGAATACAAGATAAGTATGAGTCAAACAACGATTTTTAAAAAAATTTGGCGACAACCATGATTAAAAACATTGGGACCAACGAAATTCCAAATAATTGAAAATAATTAATTTGCTTTATTTAATACAAATTAATGATCCAGGAATGCTAAAATAATTATCCGTAATAATTTGCAGACAAATCTATCTGAATAAGAATCCTTACAAAAGACAATTTTTCTATTAAAAAATAAAGAAAAGGAAAAAAGGCCTTGGCTAACACCACGTTTATTTATATCACGTGACCATTCAAGATTGGGGCAGCGAAAATTGAAGATGCAAATTTCTATCTTTAATTTTCGCTGCTGTGAGCAGAAAATTACTGCAGCAAAACTTGTAGGACACGATTCATAAGACACTTTGCTTAAGTAATTTTCAAATTCCGTAAGAATCTTGACCATGAAGCACACCCATAGAATCTGATAAATATTTTCCCTGCTGCTAGTCTTAGCGTGACGTCACACTTCATTTCGTGGAATCGCTATACCCATAGTAAAAGTAATATATTTATACTGTGCTGTATATGATAGTAGGGATGCTGATATTTAAAAAAATATCGATATATCGATTATCGAGAATTTTTTATAATATCAAATTGCTCTCGATACTATCGATATATCGGTTTTAGAAAATATCGTTTCAATTATATATATATATATATATATATATATATATATATATATATATATATATAATATATATATATATATATATATATATATATATATATATATATATATATATATATATATATATATATATATATATATATATATATATATATATATATAATATATATATATATATATATATATATATATATATATATATAAATATATTACAATAATATATATATATAATATAATATATATATATATATATATATATATATATATATATATATATATATATATATATATATATATATATATATATATATATATATATATTTCTTTTTTGTCTCCTCTGGTGAGCAAAGGCCGAGGGCTTACCAACCTCCACCAGAGCAGGAGAATAGTTAATGGATTATGTGACCTGATACCTGGCGTTTAAAAGTGTGAAAGCCAAAGCAAGCGTTTAAAAGTGTGCAAGTTGTCGTACAAAACCAATTTTTTTTTTTTTTTTTTAATTTATTTGCAAATATTTTACACTTTTCCTAACTGAAATTCGACAAGGATTCCAAATATATAATCCTTTTTTATGTACGTTCTGTAGTTTTTTAAATATGTTGCTGGTTTAAACCGAGGTCTGACCTATATATACTGTATATATGATTCGACTGCCGTCGAGAGTGGATGTGGTTGTAAGAAGATGGGAAGAAGAAAGTCAGAAACATCATAAGGAAGTCGATCAGAAGAAAAGAGATGAGAAAAGCAGAAAAGAGAGAAGAAAAAAGAAGAGAAGAGAGCAGAAGGGTAGGCTGTTGGATATGAGGCTTTAAGATCTTCTTCCTGAGGTTGCAGAGTTTGTTGATAAGAAGAATGATATTGACCAAAGTAAAAGGAAAAAAAATTATTTATTGTTATAAATTTTCAGTATTTTTTTGAAAGTAAATTAACAGAAATTCAATAAAATCATTTTTTGTGAAGCAACACATCTTTTGACTCAACGTACTTTCGGCAGTAAAATGGAAAATTATATATTAAAAGAAAAAAAAGGAATTAAGATGGAAGTAGCTTCTGATCAATAAGGTATGATTATTTCGTCGCAGTCGAGTCAAATGAAGAATAGTTCTTAGTATGGTTCAAAAGGCTGGCAATCCTTTTCAACCAAGTTTTCTTCCCACGTATGATTGCAGGAATATTAAAACTTTTTTTCAACTGACACCACCCTGCATCATGCGGGATATGGTGCAACATATATATATATATATATATATATATATATATATATATATATATATATATATATTATATATATATATATATATATATATATATATATATATATATAATATATTATAATATATATATATATATTATATATTTTAAAATACCACAAATTTTGCTTAAAATTTATTTTATAAAGGAGCAGAAAACTACTAAAAATTTCTAGAAGTAAAAAAAAAAATATCGTTGGTTCGATACTGAGGATAAAATATCGATATATTGATATATTGGGTTTGAAAATAACATCGATATTTTTTCGATATTATCGTAAAAAAGTATTTATATCGATATATATCGAAACTTTTGCAGCATCCCTATATGATAGCTCATTATCTCAACAGTCTGTGAACTGTGGTACATCTTATCTTTGCACTCGTGCAAGTCTGTTTATATACACATGATATGTTAGGAATTTTTTCTTTGAGGGTCCATAAATTTCGTTTGATAATTCTAGATAGGAAGTTTATATAAATTTAATTGCTTTAGTATATAAGAAATTTTAAATCTTAAGATATTAATAACATACACCTCAAAGAAATTATTTTTATCAACTCTTTCAAGGTGTGAACAAGATACGCAAGCCCAGTCGCCTCTGATAGTGGAAGTACCCTCTGACCATATCCTTGATCTATAAGATAAAATGTTTGGTTAATATATATATATATATATATATATATATATATATATATATATATATATATATATATATATATATATATATATATATATATATATATATATATATATTATATTATATTATATAATTGAAATAATTTATATATGGTATCAAAATATAAATTATATTTTCACCATGATAAGCTTTTTCATTGTAAATGGTATTTGTACAGAACATAAGGTAAGAGTTCGTGGAGAGTAAAGACTGAGGCTTCACGAGGTGAACAAGCTTAAGCAGTGCTGTGCGATACTAAGATTTATAAAATTTGAAAATTAGTAAAATTAATGATAATTGGTGGATAATTATATTATAGCAAACAAAGATTGTTAAAAAGTTGCGATATATTCAAATAGCTTTTTGATAAAGCTTTTCTTTATAGAAAACGATGAGGGATGAAGCTGAGGATAGTCTGCAGGGACATATTCCCATTGAGCATAATGTAACTGTAAATGAGGCTCTGGACACCAGCTCTTAGACGGAAGTTGGTAAACGTAAGAGATCTTTAAATATAGAAGATGAAGATCGCTCAGTAACTAGGTTAAGGAGACCTGCTGGAGCTTCCCTAATTCAAGGATCATCACTTGTGTCGCCTGAGTTAGGCCTTCAGGTTCCAAAGATGTGATCCCATCGACAGGTAGGGGGAACACCGTAATCATCATAAAATCTACGGTAGATAAAGAAATATTTACTAAGCCTAGCAAAGTGACTGCACTACTTAATAACTCTCCATTTGGCAAATACATCATTGAAGATTCAGTTTTCATGCTAGGACGTGGAGTTGGCTGCAAATTTGAAATTTTGGATTTACATAAACTTGAAGTAGACTTATCCGATATCAAGAAACTGGGATCTTATGATGTTCGCTGTTGGGTACCTAAATCTGTTCGTGACGACCCGCTCCATATTCATTACGGTAAGATAGGCCCTATAGATGTGGAAGAAGATATCAATGATATCAAAAAGAGTATTCGGATTATTGGAAATAATAGTGCAGTAATTATGGATGTTCTTAGAGTACCTTCTAGAAAAGAAAATGAAGAAGGTCAGTTTACTGAGGTCCCTTCTCAAATAGTAAAAATAAAATTTCGGGGTGACCTTCCTCATCGAGTTGCTATAGGTCACTCAGTTTATCAAGTATCTCCTTGGATTCCAAAAGTCGCAAGATGTTTTAATTGTTGGAGGTTCGGTCATGGCCAACTCTCGTGTAAAGCAACAGTACGATGTGCCAGGTGTAGTCATAATCATAAAGCCGAGGGTTGTATTAATGATCCTTTTTGCTACTTCTGTGGTGGCTCTCATGCCATCAGATATAACCAATGCCCTGTCTTTCAAAAAGCCTTAAAGATATCCAGAGAGTATAGCAGCTTTTACTTGGACAAAAACCTGATATATATATATATATATATATATATATATATATATATATATATATATATATATATATATATATATATATATATATATATATATATATATAGGGTGGTTAAATTTTAAGGGCCGATGTTGATTTTGAATACAACACAAATTACTTTACATTGTGTATCTTTCCATGGTTCAAATTGAGTAAGTCTGAAATTGAAAAAAGTCAAATGAAATGCAGTAAAAAACTTGACGTTTAGGTGTGGTTCACATTCAACATCGGCCCATACAATTTTAACCACCCTATATATATATTATATATATATATATATATATATATATATATATATATATATATATATATATATATATATATATATATATATATATATATATATATATATATACACCATAAAAGGAGGTGATTAAGAACAATTTTGAGGTGAACTGAAATGCTAAGGTTTCTGCAGAAAAATGGCTCATATTACTAATTTCAAGTAACATTAAATTAAAAGTAGGATTGTTAGAGAATATGTACAGTATAAAATAATTAATTTAATTCAGCATTAAGAAAAAGAAAGCCATATTCAACAGTACCTTGAAATTTGCCATTGGGGCTATTGTGAACACCTAACATATAATTCAAATTAAACTATTTATTTATTAAAAAATAAAACTTTAAAAGCTATTAAAGTGAAGGATACTAAAAAAATAAGTATTTGTAAATTTTTATTTACCATATTTTTGGTTTAAAAGAAAAAAAAAAGAAAAGCTTTAAAATTTAGAAAACATTTTTAATGTATATTAAATAAAAAGCAAAAACTGCTCGATATTACTGAAAATATTTATAAAATTATTTTCAATTTATTTTTAAAAAGTTCTTTTTTTTTAAAAAAAAAAAAAAAAAACTTTTTTGTAAATATTAGTTAACTTTAATTTTTTTAATAAATTTTTTATCCCTCTATTTCAATTAACTCCTCATCATGTGTCAGGTAATTTAAAAGCTATGTAATCAGGAGCTACTCTACTACATTCTGTTTTTCTTTTGTAGTGCCTCACCATGTTTCTGTAAATAAATGTTAACATTAAAACCAGTATATTAGAAATTAATGGTTTACCTGTAAAAATAATGATATTAGCATTCTGCTATAAATATATGCTTTAATACAGTATATTATTATATATATATAAAAATCTTATTAACTTTATTTTTAATGCTGTAAAACCCTTCTAATTGAAAAAATAAATTATAAGTAGGTGTTCTTAATTGCCCCACAAATTTGATTACATGCTTTCTCAATAGCTCCATCCCAAACAAATGATTATAATTACTCATAAAATGTATCTACCTTTGAAATTAAGGTGCTATTGTTGTTATTGGGAATTTTTTAGTTCCACACTTAAGTATAGGCTCCTACAATATGCTGTTTTTGAGCTACAAACCTTAGCACTTACAACATTCAAAACTTAAAAATATAGTACTCTGAAAATCTGAAAAATAAATAAATATTTTTAGTTAAATTTTCAAATACTTGTAAAAAAATTATGCATAAGGGATTCTGACACCCATTTAGATAGGTTTCAGATTTGATATCAAGGTAATTTAACCTCTAGAGGAGGGGGGTGTTCTCAATAGCTCCTAGCATTCTCAATCCCCCCCTTTTATATATTATATAATATATATATATATATATATATATATATATATATATATATATATATATATATATATATATATATATATATATATATATATATATATATATATACACACACACCGTATATATATTGGTATCTTAAATTTATTATAGGCCCCTTGAAATTAAAATCTCATACCATAATTAACTCGTTACAATGAGATTTGCAAATACTACTCTTGAACTTGGCATCATTGTTATTCTTAGATTCTGCCTTGTCCCTTCAACTGGACTTTGTGCTCCACTGATTAGAGTTCTGTACATTATAACTCTCTGAGTAAATTTTTCTTGTTTACTAATTTATATTTTTATTTGCAGATGCTTCAATAGTAATTATATTGAATATTTCATTTATATTTTAGTATTAATTTTTTAATAATGAATATTATATTTGTAAAGAGTGCTGCATTAGTGCTTATGTTTATCGTAACATTTATATGTTCAAGTATACCAGTATTTTTTGTTAATCATATACATCATACTCATGACTCAAGACGGAGATCTACGTAAGTTTTAAATGCTCTATTGTTTTAGTGTTAAATATTTTGATGATTTTCTAGATTTGTTTGATAATATAAAAATACATTAATTATTATACTTTTGAATCTGTTCAGCCTACTTATTTCTAGGATTTCACCATCGATTACTACTACATGAAATTAGTTTGTGTGGATAGACATGTAAGTAAATTTTTTAAAAAAAATAAAAAATATTCTTACATGTGTAAAAAAAACTACCGGATATAATTTACCATAGACAGGAGAGTGAGGAGCTTAATTTTAAACAAATTTGAATTTTTTTAATTTTAACTTGTTATAAATTACTATTTTTTTTTTTTTACCTATTTCCTCCAACAAAATATTATGCTTTTACTGCTTTAAAAAAAAAAACAACTTTTTTTTTTTTTTTTTTTTTTTTTTTTTTTTTCCTCCGGTGGGCAAAGGCCGGAGGCCTACCAAATTCCACCGGAGTTGGGAAAGATCTATTATCATGGTCCGATGGTGGCCGACGTGTCCAGATACACGGCGTTTGAAAGTATGCAGTCAAAGGAAGTTGGGAAAACAGATGAAGGGAGTGTGTTCCAGACTTTACCAGTAGAGTATATGTAAGACTGAGCATAGCGGTTAAGTCTGGGGTCGGAGAGTTGGACAGAGAAAGGATGAGAATGTGTAGAAAGGCGTGTCGCACGAGCTCTTCTCAATGTAGGAGGTATGCAACGAGAGAGTTCAGAAAAGCAGTGTCCGTTGTAATAGCGATAGTAAAGAGAGAGTGACGCAACAATTCGACGGGCAGAAAGAGATTGAAGAGAGTTAGTAAGAGCAGGAGAGTTGATGAGACGAAATGCCCTTGACTCCACCTTCTCTAGGAGAGCTGTATGTGTGGAACCACCCCAGATGTGCGAAGCATACTCCATACAGGGGCGAACAACACCCCTATACAGAGCAAGCAACTGGGGTGGCGTGAAGTAATTCTGAAGGCACCTCAGAACACCCAACCTCTTAGAAGCTTGTTTAGAAAGAGAAGTAATGTGATCTTTCCAAGAAAGATCACGAGAAAAAGAAACACCAAGAATATTAAGAACAGATAAAGGCTTGAGTTGTGTGTTTTCGAAGAAGATATCATAGTTGTGTGGAAGATTGTGTCGAGTGGAGAGATGAAGGAATTGAGTTTTTGAGGCATTGAAAACAACCATGTTTTCTCTGCCCCAATTTGGAATACGAGAAAGATCAGAGGTTAGTTGCTCCAAGGCTCACCTTCTCGAGTCTATCAACTGCTGTTGGGTGGGACGTTTTTCAAACTGGAAAGAATAATGAAGGGTGGAGTCATCAGCATAGGAGTGGATAGGAGTTTAGGTGATAGAGAGAAGGTCATTAATGAAAAGTAGAAAAAGTGTTGGTGATAGGACAGAACCCTGAGGAACACCACTTTTAATAGATTTAAAAGATGAACGGTGGCCGTCTACAACAGCTGTTATAGAACGACCAGAAAGGAAATTAGTTAGAAGATCACAGAGAGAAGGATAGATACCGAAAGAGGGAAGTTTAGAAATCAAAGCTTTGTGCCAGACTCTATCGAAGGCTTTCGATATGTCCAGCGCGACAGCAAAAGATTCACCGAAATGCCGAATAGCGGAGGACCAAGAGTCAGAGAGAAGGGAAAGAAGATTTCGTTTCTTACGAAAGCAATACTGGCGATCAGAGATAAGATTTGAAGAATTGAGATTTTCCAAATCTTCCTGTTAAGGATAGATTCGAAAACTTTAGAGAGAACGGAGGTCAAAGAAATAGGACGGTAGTTGGAGGGTTGAGAGGGGTCCCCCTTCTTCGGCACAGGTTGAATGAGCGCACGTTTCCAGCAAGAAGGGAAGGTTGAAGAATAGAGACAAAGACAAAATAGTTTACTGAGGCAGGGTGCAAGCTCGGAAGCTCAAGTTTTGAGAACCACAGGAGGAATACCATCAGGACCGTACGCCTTCTTAGTATTAAGCTCAGAGAGAGAGAAGAAATGACATCTTTAGAAGAAATTCTAATTTTAGGCATAAATGAGTTGGAGGGGGTTGAAGGAGAGAGGAATAGCTCCGGAATCGTCTAAGGTTGAATTAGAGGCAAAAGTTTGAGCAAAGAGTTCAGCTTTAGAAGAAGGTAAAACAGCAGTTGTGCCGTCGGAAGATATTAAAGGAGGGAAAGAGGAAGAAGCAAAGTTAGAGTTGACATTTTTTGCAAAATGCCAGAAAGAACGTGAAGAAGAGGAACCAGAAAGATTATTGCATTTTCTACGGAGAAATTAGTTTTTAGTGTTACGAAGGATAGATTTTGCACGATTCCGGGATGAAATATAAGTAGCGTGAGTTTCTGGAGTTTGAAGACTACGGTAATCCCTGAAGGCAGCATCCCTGCGGCGGATAGCACGAGAACAAGCAGAGTTAAACCAAGGTTTGTTAGGTTTAGTAGAAGGAGAAAGAATATGGAATGTATGCCTCCATGCCAGAGAGAATCACCTCGGTAATGCGTTCTGCACACTCCGAGAGACCCCTCCCACGGAAGCAATAATCATTCCACGGGAAATCGAAGAAGTACGACCGCAAGTCCGACCAGCTTGCGGCACCGAAGTGCCACAAACGTTTCCTTTCCGTAGAAAGGGGTCTTTCCTGCGGAAGACTTGAAGAGATCGAAGAGGATACAGAGATAAGAAGGTGAACGGAGGAACCCAGAGGAGGAAAGAGTTTAACAGTATAAGGAGAAGGATTAGAAGTTAGGAAAAGGTCTAGAATGTTGGTGTTCATCTCCAAGACGATCAGGGATACGAGTAGGGAGCTGCACCAACTGCTCAAGGTCGTTTTGGATAGCGAAAAGGAAGACACGTTCACCAGCTGTATCATGAGAACTAGAAGAAAGCCATTGGCGGTAGTGAACATTGAAATCACCTAATATGATGATTTCAGAGAAAGGAGAAGAAGAGAGAATGTGGTCTATTTTGGAGTTTAAATAGTCGAAGAATTTAGGATAGTCAGTAGAATTAGGAGATAAATAAACAGAACAAATGAATTTAGTTGTAGAATGGCAAGAGAGCCTAAGCCATAAGGTTGAAAATTCGGAAGACTCCAAATTAGAGACACGAGAACAAACGACATCGTTGCGCATGTATGCACAACAACCGCCTTTGGCTGAAAATTGAGGATAGAGACAGTATTAGGAAACAGAATAGGGTTTGCTATCAGAACGCTCAAACATCTGAGTTTCGGTCAAGAATAAGAGGTGAGGTCTAGAAGAAGAGAGGTGATGTTCAACAAAGTGGAAATTAGAGTGCAGGCCGCGAATGTTGCAGAAATTAATGAAAAAAATAGACCTGTGCATCAGGACAAGCCGGCAGCTGTGTCCTGGTGGCACCAACCCCATCACCGGAGGCCACCAACTCCCAAGTGGTGATGGTTAAGGGGTGGATGAGGGGCTATTTTTGGAAGCCGCCCCCCGTGGCTTCTCCGAAGGCTACCGAAGTTGACGCCATTATTGATTTTTTTTTTTTTAAGATGTGTTAGAAATGTTTCATGTATGTAAAGGAGAGCCTACTCTGTGTAGATAGAAGGTGAGCGCGAAAGGGAGCGAACCATTGGGCACCGGGATGAGATAGGAGTACCTTTAACACCCCGTATACCCAACAGGGGGTAATCTCATCGCTTCGGGAGCGCTACTTCCCTCCCCCGTATAATTCTATTATATGTAGATAAGGAAAAATTCTTGAAAGACATTTTAATAATTTTATTATTGGTGCTGTAAAAGAATATAAAAATTTATAATAACAGTTGTTAATTTAAGTATAATTTCAAGAAGTTTGTAAATCTTTCATTGTTTACTTTAATCAGATTGAGTTTGCAAATTGTATACCTCTTCCTTTTATCTAATTCCTTTATAAATTTTTATCCAACATGTCAGAAATAAAGTTTACTGTGACAATAAGCAAACTTATGGATTCCAATAAAATAAAATAAAAAAATAAAAAAACAAACACAATGAAATAAAAATCAAATAAATATTACTATATATATATATATATATATATATATATATATATATATATATATATATATATATATATATATATATATATATATATATATATATATATATATATATATATATATATATATATATATATATATATATATATATATATATATATATATATATATATATATATATATATATATATATATATATATATATATATATATATATATTTAATGTAATGAGCAATATAAGTTACTGATATAGGCCCATATGTATATTACAGTGTATTATTTACTTCAATATAGTTAGTTTTTGAACTTGCAGGAAGTACTTTTGAATAATAAATATTACCTCTCTAAAGTTTGTCTCGTTAAAGTAACAAAAATATTAATTTATGTATTTTAAGAAATTGTCATTAAATTATTATTATTATTATTATTATTATTATTATTATTATTATTATTATTATTATTATTATTATTATTATTATTATTATTATTATTATTATTATTATTATTATAGTTAATCATTATATATTGGTGTTATAATTCAAAAATTTTACATTTTAGATATCAATCCATCCTAAGTTATTTATCCTGCATTGCTGGAGGAGTTTTTATGGGAACCTGCATTCTAGATCTATTTCCTGATGTCCAAGAACAAATAGATATACTTCTTAGTCAGTATGCAATATCCAGACCATTTCCTGTGGCTGAATTCATTGTTGTTTTTGGATTTTTATTAGTTCTTACCCTTGAGCAATCTGTGTTGGACTACAAAGAAAAGTCTTTTCTTAGAAATACGTAAGTATATATATATATATATATATATATATATATATATATATATATATATATATATATATATATATATATATATATATATATATATATATATATATATATATATATATATATATATATATATATATATATATATATATATTATATATATATATATATATATATATATATATATATATATATATATATATATATATATATATATATATATATATATATATATATATATATATATATATATATATATATATATATATATATATATATATATATATATATATATATATATATATATATATATATATATATATATATATATATATATATATATATATATATATATATATATATATATATATATATATATATATATATATATATATATATATATATATATATATATATATATATATATATATATATATATATATATATATATATATATATATATATATATATATATATATATATATATATATATATATATATATATATATATATATATATATATATATATATATATATATATATATATATATATATATATATATATATATATATATATATATATATATATATATATATATATATATATATATATATATATATATATATATATATATATATATTTGGGATGGAGTGAAGTATCGGTATAGTATCGTATTTTTAGGTATCGGTATCGAGCTTTCGGTATCGGTTAAAAATTACCGATACCAGATTTTTTTATCACTTTGGCTTACATTTTTTGGAATGTTCAAACTGTAAAGTTTCGAATACCACGAAACATTGTTTTTCTTGATTTTCAAAATTTTCAATTAATTAATTACTATTTAATCGTTAATTACAATTTTTTTGGCTTATATTCTATATCTCTGTAACTAGGAACCGACCGGGGTTGGAATTTGGCCGGGGCCGGGGCCGGGGTTCTGGCCGGGGTTTTCTAAAATTTGTAAAGAGGTCAAAATCACTGAAATTTTAGGTTAAAAAATTAGATATAAGGTTTATTTAATTGTAAGGAAGGAGTAGAATAGCCAACATTCACTTAAATTAATGATTATATGCATTTTCTCCAAAAAAAAAAAAATAAAAAAATTACAGTTTTGTATAGTTAAAGTTTAAAAAAAGTACAAAAATTAAAAAAAATATATTCTAATTCATAATAGTGATTCAACAGGTTTACTTAAGTAAGACCCTAAGGTAAAGTTTGAAAAAATGTAAGATATAAAATTATCAATTTAACCTGTATTTATACATATATCATTATTATTTTATTGCCATGTATCAAACTTGTATCATTTAGCTGCATTATTTAAAAATTATTATTTTGTTTATACTTTGCAGTCAATATGGCTAAAAGATCAGCTTCTGCAGTATTTGAATACTTTACAATGTTTCAGGATAGGCTCGAAATAGCTAAATGTTAACATCTGAAGTCAGAAAATTAGAAGAGAACCTCCGTGTGCTACAAGTAAAAAAATTTCAACCAAATCTTTTTGGAGTATCTAAAATCAAAATACAAAGATGAACATTCACTAGCAGAAAAGGAGCGGTCAAAAGAAACAGAAAAAAAAAAAAATCTTAATTTTTTTTTTATTTTTTTTTTGAATTTTTTTTATTATTATTTGACTGATTGAGCTGAAATTTTCAAAGTATGTGAATTTTTTCACGAAGTTCTGAGTTGATTTCGAGCATTTTTTTGAGTCTATAACGGTTTGAAACTTATTTGGACCCAAAGTTGAAAAAAATGAATAACTGGATCAAACCACTGGTCCACAGGAGCTGAAAATTTAGCTGAATACCTTTGCCCCAATTTCTTGCATTGGTGGGAATAGGTTTTTGATATCACGTCTAGAAAAAAAGTTATATAAGCACTTGAAAAAAAAATTTGCAAAAATCGTTCCCTTCTGGAGGAAAAAATTATTTATAAAAAACGCTACCTATTTTTTTTTATTTGTGAATATTGTTTAGAAGAGGGCAGGGCAACAATATTTATTTAGTGCATATTTAAATGCTCTTTGTTTGAAGAGAGATATAGCCTCTCAAACTTTGGGAATTTTTGAAATTTGGCCAAAAATGGAAATTTTTGAAGGCTATATCTCAAAACCAACGAATGTCATCGAATAAAGTACATAGAGGAATTTGTAGCCCCACCCCTCCTCTATACA
This sequence comes from Armadillidium nasatum, assembly GCA_009176605.1. Classification (NCBI taxonomy): domain Eukaryota; kingdom Metazoa; phylum Arthropoda; class Malacostraca; order Isopoda; family Armadillidiidae; genus Armadillidium; species Armadillidium nasatum. The sequence goes on along the minus strand of SEYY01006314.1, from coordinate 391 downwards.
CACCAAAAATAGGAAATGTCATAGTTGTATTTTTTTTTTTTTAATTTTGTCTGAAAAGGTGGATTTTTTATAGTTCAAAAAATTTTTTTTTTCTATAGTTGATCAGTTTTTGGCTTATAACATTTTTCCTATAACTCTGGGAACAAAAGTCTATTAGAGACTTTTGTATCCCATTTAATTTTGAATAAATAGTCCAATTTTCAGCTCATTCTAAAAAGTGGTTTGGCACCGCCATTCAATTAAAAAAGGGTAAAATTTCATAAAAAAAAAAAACTTTTAACCGTAATAGACTCGGAAAAACGCTTGAAATGGACTTTTCTTACCGGTAAAAAATCTATATAACTGAAAGTTTCAGCAGAATCGGCTGAAAATTAAAAAAAAAAAAAATGTT